>PVHY01008976.1:8023-47602 GCA_004024945.1 Uropsilus gracilis
ATAATCCCAGCTACCTGGGAAGCTGAGGCTGGGTATTGCTCGAGTCTGTGGTACCCCGGGCAACGAGAGCCTGCAGTTCCATGGGCAAAAATAGCGAGACCTAGTCTCAAAAAAAAAAAAAAAAGAAAAGAAAAGAAAACAAGTACGAGCCACCGTGCCCGGCATCCCCCTTCTATTCTTGGTAGTTCTTTTTGAAATCCTGTGGTTTGCTGTTGCCTTGAGGGTGAGATGTGGGAAGCAGACAAAAAAGAGGAAAATCTCACAGTGGTAGTTTTCAAACCTTTTGAAGCTGGGAGTTCATAGACATAAACCAAAAGTTTCTGAAAGATGGGAGTTAAGTGTAAAATTTGGTCTGGAAGATTACAACTTAATATTTCAGACTAAGGTGGAGGGATGAAGTAACCCTTCAATATGAAATAAGCAAAAATATGTAAGGACCACTTGGAGGGGAATGAGGGAGCATCCTCACCTGAGAGCCCCAGGTAGCGCTATGGCAACCGCCTGTAGACTGTGCCTGCCTGGCCTCCCTGGACAAAACCATCCCTTCCAGAGCATGCAGCCCTTTGCCTGGTGACCTGCCAGGAGAGGGATATCCACTATTGTCCAGAGATTTTGCACTCATCTTTTTTTTTTTTTTTTCTTTTTTTAAGACTAGGTCTCGCTATTTTTGCCCATGGAACCGCAGGTTCTCGTTGCCCGGGGTACCAACCAATCCCCAACCTCAGCTTCCCAGGTAGCTGGGATTACAGGCACGTGCCACCACACCCAGCTATTTTTTTGGAACTAGGTCTTGTTATGGGCCCCAGGCGGGACTCGAACCGTGATCTCTAGCCCCGGCCATTTCATAGGCTGAAGCTTACAGGCACCAGCCACCATGCCCAGCTGCACACTCATCTTGATCCTGGGTATTCCTTTTCCACCTTATGACATCCAAACACTTCCTAAGCTCTGGGGAGGGTAGAGCCTGGACACCAGCCACTGATAAGATGGCTTGGAATGTCTTGCTAAGATTACAAGATTTTTTGAAAATGCATAAGTGAGTGGTAACTGCCACGTAATCCAATTTATATTTCAGTGACTTAATACTAACACTTAGTGCCAGAAAAAATATCTATCCAGTCAGCAGTAAAATTTAGACATCTCAGAATTATAACTTCCTTAATGGATCTAACAATGGTAGATAACAATTTAGGAAGGAAAGTGACCTCCATTTGATATTATGTAGACAGCTAAGAAGTATGACACTAGGGGACACATAAAAGCACAGTGTAATGGAACAAACTGAATTTGGCCGGAACATTTTCCTATAAGGGACTTTTAGGATCCGTACACCATCTATCTTAATTACATACCTGTCCAAAAGATAGAGCACAGCAGGAAGAATGTACTTTTAATGAGCTTGGATGGTGGAAAAAAGTTACCTTGTTATAAAATTTGGTTGTTAGATACCAGCAGGGGACAAAGGATTTGTTTTCTGTCTTAACTTATATTTTCCTAAAGCAACATCACTGAGGATGTTTACTGGGAATGCTAAAATGGAAAGAGGTTTTTCAAAAAGGGACACTTTATTAGATTCTGCAACACAGCAGCTAAGAAGTTACATTTCTTTCCTCAGCTGTTACTACCTGAATGAGATACTTAATAAAACAGTCTTTTAAATACTGTGTTTTAAACAAAGGACAAGGAAAATAAATTTTTTTTTTTTAGGCTAGGTCTGCTATTTTTGCCCATGGAACCACAGGCTCATGTTGCCCGGGGTACCACAGGCTCAAGCAATCCCCAGCCTCAGCTTCCCAGGTACCTGGGATGACAGGTGCGCGCCACCACACTCAGCTATTTTTTGGAACTAGGTCTTGCTACGGGCCCCAGGCGGGACTCGAACCGTGATCTCTAGCCCCTGCCGCTTCATAGGCTGAAACTTACAGGCATGAGCCACCGTGCCCGGGGAGGACAAGGAAAATTTTAAACTGTCAGCAGAACTAAAGCATAGAGCAAGAGAGGGAGAGGGGAGACTAGGTGGGGGGGAGGGCTTAAGAGATTAAGATGATGATTCCCAGGTGATAGGGTAGTTGGAGAACTTCATGGTAGACGGTGATGTAAAATGTGTGTGTGTGTGCAATCAACTTTAAAAAATAAAATTACTTTGAATTAAATTTAAAAAAATATTCGGTTCTGATGGAAACGTTCTGGAGGAAGGTAGTAGATGGCTGCAAAGCAATGTCCATATTCCCAATGTCACTGAACTGTATAATTCAAAACAGATTTTACCACAATTGAGAAAGAAAAGAATAAAGAACCCCTGCATGCAGGTTCCAGGAGGAAAACACCCAAAATCAAGAGCATGGTGTTTGTGGCTTTGCTTATGTGTGTGTACATATACATGATAAAGAAGAGAGAAAATTGTTCATTCAAAATTAGCTTTCTAGTCTTTTGCTTTCTGCCTAATGAGAAGGTGAGCTCTAGTATGGGTGGACTGAAACTGTTGGGGGCTAGAAAAAGCATCTACGACATTTGAATCTGAGTTTTACTTTATTTAAAGTATTATAAGCTAACTAGCATATGCTAAGAAAAGAAATTCACAGAGTCACTTACACCATTTCATATTTTATTCGAGCCACAACTAGCTTGCTTTCCTCCAATCATATACCGAAGTTCCTACTATTCAGAGCACCCGCTGCCAGGAGAGGAAACAAAAACTAGCCATCAACACAATCACCTTCAAGTCTCCCCAAGTCACTGATGTATTTTGAAAACCTTTTCTTATCCAAATGAACTCTTAGAGGAGCAACAACAAAGATGTATTATGATACAGATGCATGCAATCAATTCTTTGTATAAACCTGGATATTATAACACAATTTGTAGAAAATGGGGTTCACAATGAGATAAGTGAGGCATCCTATTGTGTTGCTGCTGTTCTCTAGTAACTGCAGCAGATGATCACTGTTGCCCCATCCGGATATCAGTTTCAATAGGTGGAGACCTGGAAAGTGGAGGCTGCCGAGGACCATGTGGGCTTTCTCGTGCATTATCTTGTGAACTGCCTCCTCCACTCTTCACGGGAACTCAGACGACACTGATACCCACTGTGCCAGGAGGAAAATGACCACAAAGAGGAGATCATTTGCTCAGATTCGCACAGCCAAAAGTGACAGGGCTTGGATTCAAATCCAGGTCTGTCTGACCCTGCGCCTACGGAAACAGCACTCTCACACATCATGTTTATTTCAGAATGCTTTTTTTCTTTTCATTATAGAAGTAATTCAGACCATTCAGATCATGATAACTGAATGAGCACCAATTGTTTTTACTCCAAACACAAAAATTAAAGTGAGCTACTTTGGGAACTTGAAGTGGGGGGGGGGAGGGGAGATTCTTTGGAAGATAGGCTGGCAGTGATTTAGGAAAGTAGGCTTAGTCTTACCATGTGACCCAGCATTCATGCTGCTAGGTATTTAACCAACTCAACTGAAAATGACATCCAAATAAAAATCCACATGTACATTTTATAGGAGTATTATTTCAACGGCCAAAATCTGGAGGCAACCAGATTTAATTTTTAAATAATTTTAGACTTGAACACAAGTTAAAAATAGTACAAAGACTATACAAATATATTTGTACAAAAATATACAAAGAATAGTACAAGGGAATTATAGCAAATTGACCAAATAAGACATCTTTCACTTGTATCCCCCCATTAACAACAATTGGCATCCATCCATGGACAAAAACGTCTTTTTCTGAAACTGTGAGATCAGTATACCACACATCAGTACATCCCTTACATCAAGGGGACCCTAGAGATGTCTTGCCTGTTTGTATGTCAGGTAATAAAGATGGAAATTGTCTCAGCTGTGGGCGCTGATCTGACTCATGAACTGGCTCCATTTCCTTCAGACAAGGTACGAGAGTCCCTGGATAACTTCCTAGATACCCATGTAGAAAGAGGCGCTAGGGAGGAATTCCACCACATGGTTGAAACAAAAATAAATCCAAGTTTGAGCACACTGGAGAGGGTAAGAGGGACAACAGGACTTTATCCACATCATTCTCTCCAAGGAACACAGCTCAGGAACACAAAAGCCCTTCTTCACTTGTGATATCTCCCACAGGGTACAATGAGAGCATGTACATGAGCACCTGGCTACCCCAGCTGTGCAGGACATGGATTGGTGGGTGGCTAGGAGAAAAGCACCTAGAATTCTGACTATATTAAAGGGCCATGGAGCAGACTAAATGGGTCACAGATTCCACTGAGAGCCTTGCCCATGAGACACTAGGACATCTCACCCTTGGATCTTCCCAAATGGCTCAGTGTTCCATGGACCACACCCCCACACACATCCCCACCCCACAGTCAGCTTCCTGTGTGCACTTCTAATGACAGTGAGAACGAGTGTTGACAGATGACTAGTGAGCGTGGCACAAAGACCAGAAGTGGGTCAGTGAGAGACTAAGAGCTTGAAGACTTAGTGTCACCCATGGGAAAAACGAAGAGGCTTCAGCATCGGCATGGTAAATTGCAGTGTCAAGAGGAGATATAAGAGCTTCAGAGAGGAGACAGTACAATTAATATCACAGAAATACAAAGAATCATAAAAGGCTACTGTGAACAAGTAGACACCAAATAGTTGGATAGCGTAGAATAAATAAATAAATTCCTAAAAATACAGAAATTATCAAGATTTAAATAGAAAATCTGAACAGATCAGTAACAAGGAGATTGAATCAGTAATCAAAATCCTCCCAAAAATGAAAAGCCAAGGGTCACATGGTTTCACTGGTAATTTCAACAAAATGTTCAAAGAATTAACACCACTCCTCTTCCAGATATTTGAAGAAGAGAAAACACTTCCAAGTTCATCTTATAAGACCAAAATTGTCCTGATATCAATGCCAAATAATGACACTGTAAGAGAAGAAAACTATAAGCCAATATCCCTGAGAAGTGGAGATGTCAAAATTCTCGACAAAACAGTAGCATAGCAAACTGATTCATCAGTACAGTGAAAGAACCATACGCCATGAGCAGGAACTTATCCCTGGTATGCAAAGGTGTTTTATAAACAAATCAATAACTGTGATACAACATGTTAACAGAATGAAAGCAAAAATGATGTACTTCAGTATTTGGAGAAAAAACATTTGACAAATGTAAAATCCTTTTATGATAAATACTCAACAGATTTAGTATAGAAGGAAATGTATCTCAGCATAATAAAGGTCCTATAAGAAAAGCCTGCAGCTAGTGTCATACCGAAGCTTTTCTTCTAGATGAGGGACAGATAAGAGTACCCTCTCTTGCCAATTCTATTTAACACAATGCTGGAAAGCCCTAGTGAGATGAATTAGGCAAGAAAAAGGAATAAAAGGCACCCAGATCAGAAAGTAAAATGTCTATACTTGCAAATAACATGATCTTATATATAGAAAATCCTAAAGACCACAAATAGAACTTACCAGTAAGTTCAGTAAAGTTGACTATATATACAGAACTCAGGTGCATATCTATACATAGTGAAAATTCTGAAAAGTAATAAGACAATCCTGTTGACAGTATCATCAAAAACAATAAAATAAAATACTTAGGAATAAATTTAACCAAGAAGGTGATTCTGTTCACTGAAGACTTTTAAGACTCTGATTAAAGAAACTAAAGACACAAATAAATGGAAAAATAATTTGTGTTCCTGGATCAGGATTAATATTGTTAAAATTCCCATCCTACTACTGAAAGTCATCTAGAGATTCAATGCAATCTCTCTCAACATTTCAATGCTATATTCAAAAAAAAATAGGAAAAGATACTTATAATCCCAGTTACCCAGGAGGTTGAGGCTGGGGATCACTCGAGTCTGTGGGTTTGAGACAGCCCTGGACAACATAGCGAGACCTAGTCTCTTAAAAAGGAAAAAAAAAGAAGAGAAGAAGACCCTTTAATTTAGATAGAACCACAAAAGATCCTGAATAGTCAAAGTAACACTGAGAAAGAACAAAAATAGAGGTATCACACATCTCAATTTAAAATTATAATATAAAGCTAAACAAATAAAAAATATGATACAGTCATTAAAAACAAACATATTCCAATGGCACAGGATCAAGAACCCAGAAATAAACCCATACATATGTAGTCAACTAATGTTTGGCAGGGAACCAAGGATAGTCAGTGGGGAAAGGACAGTCTTCAATAAATACCACTGGGGAACTGGATAACCGCTGTATACAGAAAGCTGAAAGTGGATCCACATTATATCACTCACAAAAATTAACTTGAATGAATTAACTCTGAAACCATAAGACTCCTAGAAGAAAATAGGGGGAAAGTTCCTTGATATTATCCTTAGCAGTAACTTTTTGGGTATGATATCAAAGACGTAAGTAACTAAAGCAGAAATTAATCAGGGTGATTATATTAAACTAAGGACTTCTACACAGCAAAAGAAATCATCAAGAAAATGAAAAGGCAACTCATGCTATGGAAGCAAATACTTGCATACTATCTATCTGAGAAGGGGTTAATATTCAAAATATAAAATAGAACTCATTCAACTCAATAACACAGAAATCCAACTAAGAAATGGAGAGCAATCATGGACTATGGTGGAGGACTAAGTGTGCCTTGGTGCTGGATGTATGTATGCCACACATCTCAAGAGGCAGGACCCTATACTTCCTAATCATATACAGTGTTGCGAATCAATGTTACCTAAAATAATAATAATATAAAAAAAGAGAAACTGAATAGGCACCTTTCCAAAGAATAAACATGAATGGTCAATAGGTATATAAAAAAATACTCAGTAACACTAATCATCAGAGAAATGTGAATCAAAACCACAATAAGCTATTAGTTTACACCTGTTAGAGTGGCCAGATCGAAAAGACATTAGAAGTTTTGGTAAGGATGTGGAGAAAAAGGTACATTGTGTATTGGTGGAGATGGAAATTGGTGAAGTCATTATGGAAAACAGTATTGTACTTCCTCAAAAAAAAAAATAGAACTTACATATGATTCACCAAGCTCAATCAGGGTAAATGCCCAAAGAAAATAAAATCAGCCAGGCACAGTGGTGTATGCCTGTAAGCGACAGCTTATGGAGTTGCAGCGGGGTCTGAGGATCACAGTTCAAGTCCCACCCGGGGCAACACAGCAAGACCTAGTCACAAAAAATAGCTGGACGTGGTAGTGTGTGCCTGTAAGCCTAGCTACCTGGGAAGCTGAGGCTGGGGACTGCTTGAGTTTGTGGTACCCCAAGCAAAGTGAGCCTGCGGTTCCATGGACAAAAACGAAAATCAGGATGTTGACAAGAGATATCTGCACCCCCATATTCATTGCAACATTACACACAAAAGCCAGGACGTGGGAACAACCTAAGTTTCTGTCAACAAAAAAAAAAGGATAAAAAAAGAAGTAAGAGATATGTGTGTTATAGGTACATATCTATGTGTGGAGACATATATTTAACAATATACGTAGGTAACTGTATATGTTTATACATATTGATTTTATCTTTAACTTGGTGTATCAAGTAAATATCTACTTTCCAAAAATATTTAGGTTAATTCTCTGCTTCCTCATCCACTTCAGTGTGGTTACATTATTTCTCTTTATCAGAGTAGATCCATCTGAAACTGTACTCTACTTGGGGAGAAAAAAATTTTTTTTAACTCCAAGAGGTAATTTTTTAAAATCTACACAAGCTAAAATTCACTTTTTCAAAGTTTGCTGTTCTGTGAACATTAACAAACATTTAAAACCTTCTATCTGCTACCAGTCATGAAATAGATAGCTGCACCACCTCCCGAAATTCCCTCTATGCATTTTTATAATCAACTCCCTATGCCCCTTCATTCTGGCAATCACACATCTGTTCTCTGTCCCTGTAGTTTTGCCTTTTCCAGAAGTCATGTAAGTGTATTCATACAATCTGTAGCTCTGGGGATCTACCTTTACACATCAAGATACATTCATTGTACTCTGCAGGGCATAGGTCAGTGTTTTTGCTCGTGATTTTGTTGGACAAATTCCCTTATCTTGGCTGTTGCAGCCCTTTGAACATGTCCACCTCACTTGACAGGTTTGACTCATCCCCCTGATTTTCTGAGCACTTCCTTTCTTTTGGGTACCATAAGCTGACCCTGGTTTATTGTGTACTTTCCTTATCTCCATCCTGAAATCCCAGCTCCTTTTCCAAGGAGCCCCGTGTACCCAGAGAATCCAATCCAGAGAGCCAGATAGTGTGTCCTTGATGAAAAGGATTCCAGAGAAACTGACTCTTGTGGGTGTTGCCCAAGACAGAGGGGAAAGGAAAGGCTCTGAGGTGGCAGAAAGGAGGCCAAGTACAGGCATGAATTTACTAGGCTTCTCAAGTCTGTGGAAGGCCCCCACCAATGCTGATGTCGCCATGCCTCTGTAGCTTCTGTGGCCCCTGGAAACATTTCCCAGCAGGATTGTACATGGAAGGCTGTTCAAGGCTAAACCTAAGGCTAAACTCCATGATGCCAGGTGTCTCTCTTCCTCCTTTTCATGGCCCCCAGCCACTGACAATCACATGGATCAAGAGTTCATATTTACTAACTGAACTGACCGGAGCTTCCTCATTAAATTACCTCAATTGAGGAAGCCCTTGAAAGCTACCAAAAAGCTATGCTTAAAACATGTATTTAAAATATTTAATCTTAGCCAAGCATGGTGGTGAGTGCCCATAATCCCAACGCTGGGAGGCTGAGGCCAGGGATCGCTTGAATCCACAGGATCGGGACTACCCCTGGCAACACAGCGAGACCTAGTCTCAAAAAAAAATTAATCTTTTTGAACCCCTTTCCAAGCCGTTTGTGTCAGGGGCAGGCTGTGATAGTCAGGAGGAGCAGGGAGGTTGCTATGGAAACTAGTTTCTGTGAATTTCAAGCGACACCTAGTTAGCAACTGTTAGCAGTTCTTCTGAATGAGGTATGTTTCTGCTCTGATAGTGGGACATTTTTTCCCCTTCAGGTTGTGAACAATGAGCCATGGGGCATTTTCCTCAGGGAAGAGTAACTGTGCGTGACTGGACTCCTCACTCCTCTGGAAAGAGTGAAGAAACTCTGGGAACCGACGCAGGCTTGCTCTCAGAGGAAGAAACCCCAGCTGAGTCTGTCACTGATTGAGGCAGGGAACCATGTGAAGCCTGAAGGACAGTTTGGAGTGGCTGGGAGAGCCCAGGCAGCTAGAACGAACTTGCTGCTTAAAGTGCCCTCTTTGCCCAGGGGTCAGGTTCCAGACCCTCCCCGGTTTTAATTCTGTGCTGCAGTCTCAGGTGTCCTCACCTCATCTTTAAGTCACAAATGAGTCATATTTCTGGGCTGAACAGACCCCAGCGTGCTCCTATGACCTAAAAGTCCTTGCTCCCAAGAGGCTGCCCCCATGTGGTTGATGCTTGTCAAACCCAGTTCTTGCTGGTGGCCCCCAGCAGCTTGTGAACGTGGTGTGTTGAGCCTCACAGTCACTCCTGCAGCGGCCAGACTCCCTTGCTGCCTGGGATAGGAATGCCTTGTGAGTTTAAGGGGTGGGTGGTGCTGCTGCTGGGTTCAGGTTATGCTATGAGCCACAGGTTTGCTCCACCCAGCCAAGTGAACACCCAGGGAGAAGACAGGTACGAATTATACGTCACAGAGGTATACCCCATGGTTGGAAAGCTATGAGCAAAGCATGAGGAGGACAGGGATGGGTTGGAGCAGCAACTACACACAGGGCAGCTTTCCTGAACTCAGGCCAAAGAGATCAGCGCAAGTATTGGGCTTGTCCCTTGACTTACAGGAGAGAGACAGCTGAAGGAGTCAGTCACAAACTTCCAGAGGACTTCGGCTGCTGAACTGGACAGAGGGCCCAGAACTGAGGTCTCAGGACTACTTGACACTAAGAGGGGATTTGGTCCTTTAGAACAAAACATCTTCTAGTGCAAACATCTTCTAGTGCCCCCCCCCTCACCCCCTACTGCTCTTAAACTCACCGGGCATTCCTACCCCATACAGCATCGGAGCCTGGCTGCTGCAGGAGTGATCATGAGGCTCAACGCACCCAGTTCACAAGCTTCTGGGGGCCACCAGCAAGAACTGGGCTCAACTAATATCAGCCACATGGGGGCAGGAACTATGCATGAACATTGTTGCTCTTTAGCATCACTATTAAAATGGATTCCATTTTGTACATACATATAAATTGTTTCTGTAAATTGCAAAAGGAAGAACAAGAGTAACTATAGTAGCTGAGGCTGTGGTTCTCAATCTTGTCTACCTGCGATTGTGGACTCATCTTCCAAAACATGATTTGTTGACTGGGGTGTGAGCTGGTTATTTTAATGGTGGCCAAGATAGAGAACTCCTGCTCCAAGACAAAACATCTCATCTCTAAGAAAAAAAAATTAGACCATGTGAAAATGCAAATACTACCATCACGAGGTAGCATGTTCCAATTGGCTCAGTTCTTTGCTAAATGAAAACATTTCCTTTAAGTAATTGGATACAGCATCAAGCTTTGAAAACAGAGATGAGGTTGGGCACGGTGGTGTGTGCCTGTAAACGGCAGCCTGGGAAGCTGCGGTGGGAACCGGGAATTGCAGTTCAAGTCCCATTCGGGGCAATGTAGTAGTAAGACCTAGTCCCAAAAAAATAGCTAGGAGTGGTGGCGTGTGCCTGTAATCCCAGCACCTGGGAAGTTGAGGATGGGGATTGCCTGAGTCCATGGTACAACCGGAAACGTGAGCCTGCGGTTCCATGGGCAAAAATAGCGAGAACTAGTCTCAAAACAAACAAACAAACAAACAAACAAACAAAAAAACCCCAGAGATGAGAGGAACCAGAAATGAGACATCACCAAGAGTGTTCCTACACCTGCATTCCTACACCTGCAACACAACTCTCACAGTAACTGTGAATGCAGGCTTCACATTTTCTTCCCATTGACTCATTAATTGTCCTTGTCACTGAAAAGGACAGAGGGGCTACAACCTCCTGTGTGGAAACACGGATTCAAATCCTAAGCTCTCCTGAAAGTAGCATTGTGGTATAGAGGGATGTCCTAACAGTCTCTCCTCTAATAGAACTGTTAAGTAGGAGTCCTTGCCACATTCCCCATGCCTGAGAATGGGCAAGGTGGTCCCCAGAGTTGGGAGGATGAGGGACTCTGGACAGCAATGATCTCCGGATCTCTGTGACCATCACCAGGTCACCAAACTTCATGAACCCAAAATAAAACCTGTAGGAGCTGGCATGGTGTCACGTGCCTTTAAGCACAGCCTAGAGCGCGACTGAGACTAGGAATTGCTCGAGTCCTTGGGTTTTGAGACCCGCCCAGGACAACATAGTGAGACTGAGTCTCAAAAAATAGCTGGGCGTGGTGGCTCACACCTGTAATTCGAGCTACCTGGGAAGCTGAGGCTGGAGATCTCCTGAGTCCGTGGTACCCCCTGCAACGTGAGCCTGTGGTTCCCGGGCAACAAAGTGAGACCTGGTCTCAAAATAAATAATTTAAACCTGTAGGGAGGAGACCCAAGGGAGATCAGGCACGAGTACTGAGGACCCCAGAGAGGGTGGCAAGAACAGAGAGGATGACAGTCTTGGGTGCTGACTTTGGCCTTTGAGATGATGGTGTTAGACTTTCTGGGTGAGAGACCAGTTGGAGGGAAGGGTCACTCGATGGTGGCTGCTGGGAGAAAAGTGGTGGCTAAAGCACTTATTTTTTTGAGACTAGGTCTCGCTATTTTTGCCAGTGAGACTGCAGGTTCATGTTGCCCGGGGTACCACAGACTCAAGCAATCCCCAGCCTCAGCTTCCCAGGTAGCTGGGGTTACAGGCATGCACCACCATGCCCATCTATTTTTTGGGGACTAGGTCTCACTTTGTGCCCCCAGCGGGACTCAAACCACGATCCCTGGTCCCAGCTGTGGCTTCCTAGGCTGTCAACTACAGGCATGCACTACCATGCCTGGCCCATGTAGCTAAAAGAACTTTTATGAGCTAACTCAAAAGCCACCAAATCCTTGGAGTCATCAGTCCTGATTCCCTTACTTAAGAAAATGGAGTCATGGGAAGTCATGGGGCCTCACCGTGGCCACACAGCCAGACAGGCTGGCAGAGATAGCTGCCTACTCTATCTCAATCAGTCCTATCTGTTCTGAAAGCTCTTCTGAGCATGAGGGCACGTGACCACACATGCTGAGTGGTGGGGACAGAGCAGAAACCCCTGTACTCAGGGTGGTCACAGTCAACTCACAGATCCTGTATAAGGTTCCTAAGGTTGCTGAACAAATCACCACTAACTTGGTGTCCTAAAACAACATAAAGTCATTATCTTACAGTTCTAGGATTCAGAATTCAAACACGGGTCTCACTGAGCAGCTAAGATCAAGGTGCTGCAGGGTAGTATTCTGCCTTTCTGGAAACTCCAGAAGAAAATATTTTTCCTAGCTGGGCGTGGTGGCGTGCTCCTGTAATCCCGGCCACTTAGGAAGCTGAGGCTGGGAATTGCCTGAGTCTGTACTACCCTGGGCAACGAGAGCCTGCGTTTCCACGGGCAAATATAGCAAGACCTAGTCTCAAAGCTTGAACTCAAAGAAATTTCTTGATCAACACCGGCAGGAGACAAGACCCCCAAAGCCCGACACCAGACCCACAAGGAAAAGCAGCAAAGCAAAGGTGAGGGGATTGGATTGGAGAGGAAGGCCTGCAGCAAGAAAACATGGACAGATCACAAACGAATATAACCTGGCCACCAAACACAATCTTAAGACTGAAAATCTAACAGCAAGGGGCACTGGGACCCAACAACGCAGTCCCTCACCCAGAGAAAAGACACTAACATAGGAAAGAGACTAATGGACTCAGCACAGCTAATAAATAACAAAGAGTGGGGTGTGAGAGAATGGAGGGAGCACCGAAGGGAGGAGGGAAAGGGGAATATTATATAACAGAGTGGTTGTAACCCAAAGAACAAAATAAAACTATAATAAAGTAAAAAAATAAAATAAAAATATTTTTCCTTGGCCTCACCAGATTCTCATCCAGCCACATTCTGGACTTCTTCATCCATCTTGAAAGCCAGCAATGTCAGGCAGAGTTCTTCTCTACTGCCTCCCCCAGACCTCTCCCCTCTCTCTTCCACTCTTAGGGATACTAGTGATTAGTTTGAACCCACCTGGGTGGTTCAGGCTAACATCCCCACCTGACCACCCACTGGTGGGCAATGCCATGTCACAACACACTTGCAGGCTCTCAGGATCAGGGCATGAACATCTTTTCAAGGCACATCTATCTGTCACCACCCATGCACTTTGTGACAACCTGGCAGGGTGGGCAAGGGGCTGGGAATCTGGAAACTCAGGGAGTCTGGACCAGGAGTCAGAAGAAAACTGTTCCTAATGATTACCCCAGGGTGGAAACTTTTTACAATTAACAGTGACCAGGGAAGGGAGGCTTGAGACATAAAGCCTTCGTATATGCCTCACTCAGGTAATCATGTGCAGGGAATATTTCCAGAAAGTGGAAATGCTATGCAGAGTCATGGATGTCAAGTTCTCTCCCAAGACCAGAGGCAAACAGTGTCTGGAATGAGCAAGAAGTTTAAAAACTAACCTGCTAAGAAATTGGCCAAGAGCAGAGAAGGGCACAGATTCCCAGCCCTGCCCCCAGGAAGCAGGCTTGCATAGTTCTAAACATGTGACCCAGAGGTCTGAGGTGCTCCAGAGAAATCTGTGTCTTTCAACCAGCAGGTGAATGATCACAGAAACTTCAACCTGGGATAGAAATACCTTCTCATCCTCAGCTCTCTCACCATTTCCCTACCCCCTGAGGTTTCCAAAAGACAAAAGCTGAGCATGTTTGACTGGATGAAAGCCCGAAGTGGCTCTCTGCTTCAGAACAAACTGTTAGGGTTTCTGCCTTTCTGCCACTAGCCTCTATGGCTGGTACCTGTGCTGTTGCACCTTTCCCCTGATTGTACACACCTCGCTGGAAATGTGCACAGAGAGAACCCAGGGAAAGAGTGTGAAGGTTCCTGGGGGGCTAGGGGACTCCCCCATCTCCCAGTCCTCCTGGCCCTGCTGCCTGGATTGCCGGCTTGCCATACAATTGGCCCAGCCTCCCTGCCTTGTGTGTCTAACTGGCTCCCTGAGAGAGCATTAAAACCTGTTAAAGTCCACCAAAGGTGCCGATGTTCTTCTTTAGCTGCTAGAACTGATGATGAACTTCCCAGGATTGATAAGGCTGGATGCTTGCACTACACCCTGCTCCAGTGAAGGGTTAATGGCCTGGCACACCCTGGGGTCTGCATTCTCTGCAAGCAGCTCTTTCCTGAAAACACAACCATCCTTATACCCTCAAAGTCACTTGATTAACTCCCCCCTTCCTTCTCTTTCTAGAAAACTGTCTTACCTTTTGAAACCAAATACCACCTGCCCAGGAATCCCCACAGAAGCTTGGGGGCAGCCACCTCTTGTCTCCTTTCCATTCACAGCCCCAGCTACCTCTGTGCACTGAGCACCTGGAGGGCTGGAGCACTGTCACTTTTCTTACGTTGCCTGGGGACACACAGAGTAAGTGGCCTGGCACAGCGGGTGCTCCAGAAGTGTTGGTCATGTGAAGAAGGATTAGAGAAAGCTGGCATGCTCTGTTTTCCCAATTCCCTAGGAATTAGGAATTAACTTCATGAATGTATATAATTGGACTAAGTCTATGAATAAAAGTAAAAGCATAATGTAGTTCTGATAGGTTGGTGGCATTTGTGGCCACAATTCATCGCCTCCCTGTCTCTACTCCCTTGACTATGTGACATGTCCCTCGACTACTTCCTCCTATTCAAAGGAAGAGTGTGTTTCTTGCCCCTTGAACTGGACCTAATCTGTGACTTGCTTAGACCAATAGAATGTGGCAGTAGCAGTACTGTGCCATCCGAGTCCAGACCTCAGGGTGCCTGGAATGTCTCTTCTCTTAAGGCCCTTGCCTTGACCTTGACTGTAGCCTTTTGGTGGAAAAGAGCATGAGTTGGTCTGTGGAGTAAAGATAATTCATCCTACCTGAATCCATATTTCATCAACCAGCCCCCAGCCCCAGCCCACCAAGTGACTGTGGAGTCAGCCAGGTGAAGTCAGCCAAGCCTGGCCCAAATTAACAGAAGCACCCACCTAATCTATAGGCAAAGCAGCAATAATAAGTGGTTATTTTTCAGGATTTTGTAATTTCTTATTTTATTAATCTTTTTATTGATTGCACATATATATCTGTATATATATACAGATATATATGCATCTGCATATATACATATGTATATATACCTATATAAAGTATATATGCACACACACATCTGTATATATATACATATATATATGTATATATATACATATATATACAGATGTGTGTATATATATACATCATTGTCTAGCCTGAGGTTCTCCCAGCACCTTATCACCTGTGAAAGATCTGTCCTTTGTGCCCTTCCCCTCCCCCATTTTCTCTCTCCTCCCCATCTCCTGTTCTATGTTTCTATCTTTTCGGAAGTTTTATCTTTTTCTAGTCCATTTGTTTGTTTGTTTGTTTGTTTTTCATAAATCCCTCATATAAGAGAGATCATCGCATATTTCTCTTTTTCTTTCTGGCTTATTTCCGCTAACATAATTCCTTCTAACTCCATCCATGTTGCTGCAAATTGACATAAGGTTGTCTTCTTTGGTTGATGTATAAACGGTTATTGTTTTAAACTACAGAAGTTGGGGCAGTTTTGTTACTCAGCATTACTGTGGCAATAGCTGCTTCAGAACACTAGACGGTGGAAAAACAAACGTGAAAGGAGGGACTGGCGAGAGAGAATGTCAGGGAGGGAACCAAGGGTGCCCATCTTCTTCATTATTTAAAGTATTATTAAAGTTTTATGCTAAGGAAGTGAGGTCCTTTCTTCCTTTAACCTATATGCATTAAGACAGCTTTCATTTGCTTCTTCCCGGAGTTCACTTGGGGACTAGAAGCGGGGATGGGTTCCAACATAATATTTTCCTGAGTAGAAATAATTAATCCAATACTTCCTGAAATAAGGAAGCCATCAGAGACCTATTTAAAAAAAACACACAAGGCTCGTGCCTGTAAGCTTCAGCCTATGAAGCGGCCGGGGCTAGAGATTGCGGTTCGAGTCCCGCCTGGGGCCCGTAGCGAGACCTAGTTCCAAAAAAATAGCTGGGTGTGGTGGCGCGCGCCTGTAATCCCAGTTACCTGGGAGGCTGAGGCCGGGGATCACTTGAGTCCGTGTTACCCCGGGCAACGTGAGCCTGCGGTTCCACGGGCAAAAATAGCGAGACCTAGTGTCAAAACAAACAAACAAACAAACAAATAAAACACACAAAACTGCCTGATGGATATGGTATTTGCATTCTGCATGATGGTTTCAGGAAGAAGTTATAGGTCTGGTGGATAAGATCACTTGGGAAGGAACATCAAAAATAAGGCCCCAATCTGCCTCCGTAGCTTTGACAAAAGTGGCAGTGAGAAATAGGTTAGAGACCAGAGAGACTAAAAATTGAAGAGATGGGGGCAGTCAAGCTGGGGATCTTGGGGACACCTGGAAGCCTGTCTCCAGTCCAAATATCCGGGGCATGTCTGTGTCTGCACTGATGGATTTGGCTCCACTACTAACATTCTCCCATAACTCAGAGGGCCTCATTTAAGATCAATTGAATATTGCCCCAAAGGTCACCTCAGAATTTTTCTTAATAAATATAGGGAAGAAGATAGGGGCACTCCTGTCACTTAAATGTATCCACCACCCCAAATCCAGCTCTAAACTCACTGCTTCCCCAGCTTCCTAAGCTTAAAGACACCCTCTCCTCTGAGTCCGCTAGCATTCTGAGAGCAACCAGTCACACAATTTGATGTGCCTACTGTGGGGTTCAGGTGTTATCTAACTTGCCAAACCTTTAAAAGTGCCTTGGGTGCTCAGGTGAAGATTTTTAAGCTGGCTAAATAAACCTCTAAGGGAGAACTTGGTATCCCAACCTGGCATTCCGCCAGGCTACTAACAACCTTCCCTTGGGGCACCAGCCATTTCCAAGGTGGAACATCTCTGAGCAAGAGAGAAGCATATCTCCCTGCAAGGCTTTTTCAGTTTAATTAAGAAACGCAGCCGGGCACGGTGGCTCATGCTTGTAAGTTTCAGCCTATGAAGCGGCTGGGGCTAGGGATCACGGTACGAGTCCCACCTGGGGCCCGTAGCGAGACCTAGTTCCAAAAAAACAGCTGGGCGTGGTGGCGTGCGCCTGTAATCCCAGCTACCTGGGAAGCTAAGGGTGGGGATGGTTTGAGTCCGTGGTACCCCAGGCAACATGAGCCTGCGGTTCCACGGGCAAAAATAGCGAGACCTAGTCTCAAAAAAAAAAAAAAAGTAATTAAGAAACGCAAAGATATTTTGCAGGATTTATCTGTCACTTCAGTTCAGTTCACTCTTTGATCAGAATTTTTTTCCAACCTTGGATCTCAAAATAACCTCTCCCTCCCCTAAACTGCAGTGAGTCCTCATCAAGATTTCTTTACCTCCCTACTTCTCACACCTCAGCTCTTTGCTTTCTGAAGCACTCTGATTACAGGAGGGCCTTAGTCAGGGATCTTGGTTCCACAGCAGTGGTGGCCACTGTGGTTGTTCACTCTTCACATATTGGTCTACAGGAGTCAATTTTTCCCTCTGAGACCAAAAGGAGGAAAGGACCCAGGGGACAGTGAGGGGGTGGTAACTAAGGGTGGAGATACCTGGTGCCACCTGCAGATCAATAAGCAAACCTGGTGGTCCAAGGTCAAGGTTGTCAGGTCTGACACCCACCCTAGCTGACTAATTTGCCCATGATTTTTATATTTTAATTATTTTCTTCCTTTTTTAAAAAAAAAAAACATTTTTTGGAGACTAGGTCTCGCTATTTTTGCCCGTGGAACCACAGGCTCACGTTATCCAGGGAACCACAGACTCAAGCAATCCCCAGCCTCAGCTTCCCAGGTAGTTGAGATTACAGGTGTGTACTACCATGCCCAGCTATTTTTTGGGACTAGGTCTTGCTATGTTGCCCCAAGCGGGACTCAAACTGCAATCCCTAGCCCCAGCCACTTCATAGGCTAAAGCTTACAGGCAAACGCCACTGTGCCCAGTTCTCTTCCTTTATTTTTAAATAATTTACTTGGAAATATGGAAAATTTCAACCCTACAAAAATAAGAACATACAATGAACTGTCATGTACATGAAACTGCAAAATTCCTAAAAGAAAATTGAGAAAAGTCATGTCATGCTGACATTAGTCTTGGGGATAACTTTTGCATTATGGCATCAAAAACAGAAAAATCAACCAATGGGACTGTTTTACAACCATCCCAATCCAAGTAGGTTCATTATCAGTTCTAGCAGTTACAGAAGAATGTCAGAGCCCTTGGCATCATCTTCACAGGACATTTAATAGTGAACAGGTGAAAACAACCAGCAGAGAAACAGTCACTTGAGTCCCCCCTGAACTCCCCCTCCCCACAGCATGACACTGCCATTTTATCACCTCCCTATGTGTGCGCACATCCACTGTGCACAATCATGGGGTGGTGCAAAACTGCAGGTGTCAGTCACAGAGGCTGATGGAGGAAAAGCCTGGTCAACTCATTTCCTTCACTGGAACTCATAAGACTAAAAGCTACAGCGCAAAGGAAATACCAGCA
The DNA here is from genome assembly GCA_004024945.1 of Uropsilus gracilis. Classification (NCBI taxonomy): domain Eukaryota; kingdom Metazoa; phylum Chordata; class Mammalia; order Eulipotyphla; family Talpidae; genus Uropsilus; species Uropsilus gracilis. The sequence continues at coordinate 26,733 of PVHY01008976.1, forward strand.
AAATATAATGGCAACCTATGGAATGGGAGAAAGCTATTTACAAGCCATCTATTGAACAAGGAGTTAATATTCAAAAAATATAAGAAACTCACACACTCGGTAAGAAACAACCTAATAAAAAAACAAGAAGAACTGAACAGACACTTTGTTTTTTTTTGAGACTAGGTCTTGCTATGTTGCCCAAGGTAGTCCCGAACCCGCGAACTCAAGTGATCCCTAACCTCAGCCTCCCAGGCAGCTGGGATTACAGGTGTGTGTCACCGCACCCGGCTATTGAATAGATACTTTTCAATACATAATCAGTGAGCACATGAAAACCAAGTTCAAATCACTAATTATCAAAACCAAAACCTGTTGGAAGGCCTGGGGTCAAAAAGACAAGAGATAGCAAGTAATGGTGCAGATGTGGAGAAAAACACTTGTGTACTCTTCTGGGGCTGAAAACTGGTACAATGACTATGGAAAAGCATAGTTTCCTCAAAAAACCAATAACAGAACAACCATATGCTAAGATATGGAAACAACCTCACAGTAGCTAAGATATGGAAACAACCTCAGTGTCTATTAATGGGTGAGTGGATGAAAGAGATGTGAGGTACAGTCTCACAGTCACTGGAATATTATTCACTCATGAGAAAGAAGGATATTCTGCCTTTATTGACAACCTGAATGGATGTCGAGGGCATTATGCTAAGTGAAATCAAATAAACCAGAGAGAGAAAGGAAAATGCTGTTTAATCTCCCTAATATGAAGAATCTAATATAGTTGGGCATGGTGGCGCACATCTGTAATCCCAGCTACCTGGGAAGCTGAGGCTGGGGATTGCTTGAGTCTGTGGTACCCTGAGCAACGTGAGCCTGCAGTCCCATGGGCAAAATAGCAAGACCTAGTCTCAAAAAAAAAATCTAAAAAAGTAGAATTTAGAGCCAGGCATGGTGGTGCACCTGTAATCCCAGCTACCTGGGAGGCTGAGACTAGGAATCACTTGAGTCTGAGGGTTTGAGACAACCCTGGGCAACATAGCAAGACCTAGTCTCTAAAAAAAAAGAAAAAAAAAAAACCACGTAGAATTTAGAAACGGAAAAGACTGGTGGTTGTCAGGGGTTGGGGAAATGTGAAAGAAAAATGGAGTGATATCAACCAAAGGCTATAAACCTTGAGTTATAAGATGAGTAAGGTCTGATAACCTAGAGCAGGGTATTGTGGTTACAGATAAACATAGTGTACTACGCACTTGAAAGTTTTAAGAGTCCAGTGAGAGCTGATAAAAGTAAGAGTGGACCAGAGGGCCCACACCTCCACCCCAGCTGCCCTTGCCCTGGCAGAGGTGCTACTTCGCTCCCAGACACCTAAGGAACAAAAGGCAGCCTCCCACAGCCTGAGGCAGATGTGCTGAGACTGCACCAATTTAAACTCCCAGCAACTGTGGATGAGTGTTCCTTCTCCACATCCTTGCCAATATTTCTTGTTGACAGTCTTTTCAATATAGGCCATTCTCATAAGGATGAGGTGATACTGTGGCTTTAATTTACATTTCCCTTGTAGATGATTTGGAGCATTTTCTCATGTGTCTGAGATACTCTGTATGTCTTCTTTGGGGAACTGGTTATGTAGGTATTTCGCCTTTGGAGATTAGGTTTCGCTATTTTGGAGACTAGGTCTCGCTATTTTTGCAGGTGGAACCGCAGGCTCACGTTGACCATGGTACCATGGACTCAAGCAATCCCCAGCCTCAGCTTCCCAGGTAGTGAGATTACAGGCGTGCACCACTACACCCAGCTATTTTTTTGGGATTAGGTCTTTCTGGACTCGAAATGCGGAACTCCAACCACGACCCCCAAACCCAGCCACTACTCCATAAGCTGTCGCACGTGCCATTATGCCTGGCTCCCATTTTTTGATTAGGTTTTTTTTTCTTCTTGTTGTTTGTTGAGTTGTATGAGCGTTTTATGTTTTTTGGAAATTAGCTCCGTGTCAAATCTGTGGTGTAGAAATATTATTCCCAGTCCACAAGTTGCCTTTTGTTGCAGTGATGGTACTTTCTTTTCAGGCAGCAGCACACCCAGGTATTTTTTTGGAACTAGGTCTCACTATGTGTCTCCGGCAGGACTCGATCCGCGATCCCTGCCCCGGCCGCGGCTTCCTAGGCTGCTGCTTACAGGTAGGCACCACTGTGCCCAGCCGCACTGATTTATTTTTGCCTTTGTTTTCCTCACCCATAGGAGTTGCTTCTCCAAAGACATCACAAGGTCCAGGGGTGGCTCTTGTCAGTTTTCTTTTGTGTATTTTACGGTTTCAAATCTCATACCCAAATTTTTAATACCTTTTGAATTAATTATGTGTGTCTTCTGCCTTACCACCCTAAATGCACCCAATCTCATTTAAATTAACTATGTGTATGGAGTTAAGTATAGATCTAGTTTCTTTCTTTCTTTTTTCTTTTTCTTTTTTTTTTTTGCATGTACCTATCCTTCCCAGCATTATTATTGAATAGACTTTCCTTTCTCCAAAATTTACCATTTTGTTTTATTTTATTTATTTATTTATTTATTTATTTTGAGACTAGGTCTCGCTATTTTTGCCCATGCAACCGCAGGCTCTCTTTCCCCGGGGTACCACAGACTCAAGCAATCCCCAGCCTCAGCTTCCCAGGTAGCTGGGAAGGCGCGCGCCACCACACCCAGCTATTTTTTTGGAACTAGGTCTTGCTACATGACCCCAGCGGGACTCGAACTGCAATCCCTAGTCCCGGCCACTTCATAGGCTGATGCTTACAGGCACGAGCCACCGTTCCCGGCAAATGTACCATTTTAGACTTGACAGTTCATTGGATTTTTTTTTTCTTTTTAGTATAGCACAAGATTGTGCAGCCATTTTCACAATTGAATTCCAGAACATTTTTATCACACCCTCCCCCAAAACCCACTTCTCATTAGTAGTCAATCCTTAATCTTCAGCCCCAAAGTCCTGGCTGCTACTAATCTATTTTCTGTTTCTGTGGATTCTCCTATTCTGCACATTTCATACAAATAGAATTATTTGTGTTTTTTGTTATATTGTCTTATTCACTTAACACAGTGTTTTTAAGGTTCATCCCCATTCTAGAAAGTATTAGCACTTTGTTTCTTTTCTTGTAAAATAATCATTGTGTGGACGGATGACATTTTGTTTGTCCACTCAGCAGGTGATGGACATTGGATTGCTTTCTTTCACTTTTTTACTATTAGGAAGAATGGCACTAAGCTCATTCATGAGCAAGTTTTATGTGAACATATGTTTTCTAGGGTATATTCTAGGAAACAGAATTGCTGGTTCACATAGCAGGTCTCTGTTTAACCTGCCAAGAGATATTCAGAATCCTCTCCATAGCAGCTGTACCGTTTTATTCCTATCAGTAGCACAGGAAGTTCCCATTTCTCCCTTACCAACACTTATTATCGTCATCCTTTGCTTTATAGTTTGTCTAGTGGGTGTAAAGTATCTATGAATTTTGAATACCCCCCTGCTCAGGCTCAGTAATAGAGCTCACATACCATATTTCCAAGTAGATGGCTTTGCTCCCAACTCATGCTAGGGGGAAGAGAGGCTCATACCTCCCCACCATACATACCCATGTTCCTGGGGGATGAGCTGCAGGGAGTAAAATTTGAATGGACACACTCTCTGCCCTCAAGGCACCCCACAGTTCAGTTAAGAAGATGGGAACCAGATACTTTGACAGGAACAGAGCTTCCGGTGAAGGGAGGCTTTGCTGTGAGGCCTCCCTCACAGTAGAGAACTAAAGCCAGAACAGGCTCAGAAGCAGGTTCTCTCCCAACCCTTCCACACCCCCAGTCATCTCCTGCCTCTACTGAATAGCTTCCTCCTTTCTCAGCTTACCAACCACCTCTGTATCCCTCCTGCCTACCAGTGTCAACTGACAAGTGGCTCCAGACTTTATACGGCCTTACCACTCCATCAGCCCAGTATCCATTCTCAATTCCACATTCTCCATGTGTTTCTGTGACAGCCACAGAAGCCTGGGAGGGTTCCCCTGGTCCTGACAGCTGTGACCGGGGAAGAAGAGCAGGGACCAAATCCTAGCCCCAGCAATTAGGGTGGATATGGTTACTGGGGGGTTTGGGGAGGGTCTGTGTCTGGTCTCCGAGCATGGAGAATTAGAAAGCTAGAGAAGAGAAGGCTTCCATGCCTGGTGCAAAGGTGAGAAGTGACAAGATGTTCTCGGGGCCCAAAGTGTTTGGAGAGAAGAAGTGCAGGAAAGCTGAGGGGTGGTCTTGATGGCACTGCTCAGCTGGAGAACATGGATCCTAGTATACATATAAGTGATACTCTAACTTATTTTTAGCAACAGACTTTGTCTTTTTTTTTTTTTTTTAAACTAGGTCTCACTATGTTGCCCGGGGAACCGCAGGCTCACATTCCCTGTGGTACCATGGACTCAAGTGATCCCAGCCTCAGCCTCCCAGGTAGCTGGGATTACAGGTGCATGCCACCATGCCCAGCTGCTTTTTGAGATTAGGTCTTGCTATGTTTACCCAGGCGGGTCTCAAACCCACAGACTCAAGTTCTTCCCAGTCTCGGCCCACCTTCCTAGGTTGGGATTAAAGGCATGTACCACTGTGCCCGGCCCAGACCTTTTGTTTCTATATCAAATATTACCTGGAAGCTTCGTGGCTGAACCAGAGGAAAGCAGTGACAATGCTGGTGGAAACCTGTGCAGGGAACATGGTGCTTGCCTGGGATTCCTCTGTCCCCTATCCCCCAGTCTCTCCCTCCTCAAGTACTCCAAGGTACCTACTGCCACTCCCAGACCTCCAAGGAATAAGGGCAATCTCTGGCAGGCAAGAGTAGCCACAGCAGACTTCTCACAGAAGATGAGGATCATTTGAAAAGGCAATGGATTGAGCAGGAGGGGAAGAGGGTGAGAAGCAATCTCAGAGGAGGAGCAGATATGCAAAGACAGATGATAAACAAGGAGGAAACCTTTCAAAGGGAGGTTCTGAACCTGGGTGCCAGGGAGACCAGTGTCAGGCAGGACCTCAGAGGGGAGGAGTGTGGCAAGGTTTTTAAACACCTTGAGTTGGCAACAATGGCAAGTTAAAAAAAAAAAACAAGAACCAGGCTACCCCATAAACTGCAGAGCCAAAGTGGGGTCTCTGCTGCTTCCCCAAGAGGCAAAGGAAGGCAAATTTTCTAAGAGGCCACACTTTCTGGAGAGGCCTAATTAAAGCAGCTTGCTGAGGGCTTTCTTGATTGGGGCAGAGAGGTTAAATACAGACACAAAGTTAGAGCTAATTAAATCATACCAAATTACAGTAAAACCTCATTATTCCAGTATTGGTTAATTAAAAATAGCGACTATTTCAAAGCCATTGCTAGTCTCCAACCAACGAGACGCCTTTTATTACTGTTTAATAAAAGTGCTGAGATAAGCGGAACCTGGTAAATGCAAAGTCCAGCAGGGGCTAGAGTTTTTTCCTTTACGTTCTTTAGATTTCAAATTAATAAGGTTTTATTGTAGAAAGGTTCGGTACCTGCACGCAGCAACAGCAGCAGAATGCTGACGGCCAAGTTATACTGCTCGAAAGTAATTAATTTTTCCTCTTGGCCTGGAGACCTAATACACCCTAGAGTCATAGATTCCAGAGGTTTTTCCCCCTCTGTTTTTTCCAAAAAAATTTCCTTTGTGTGCAAGGAGAATCTAGCTCATCTATACGATAGCAATTTTTGAAATAGCGTCATTCAATCCATCAATTATTTATTTCACAAATAGTAGCTAGCTGCCTTCAAAATAGAGCTGGTGAGCAGGATGTGGGCAGGGTTCTAAGTGAGAGCCTGGTGGGCATCAGGTCCCACCTGGGGTCTCCCTCCAGCCTCAGCTCACGCTCCTGCCAAAGGGTCTCCCTCCAGCCTCAGCCCACGCTCCCTACCAAACTTACTGTGGCCTCAAGGTCTTCTCACCACCCAGCTGGTGGAGATCTGTAGCTCTTAGTTATTCCTCATGCTTGCACCAGAACTTTAGCTGTGACCCAGGGACCAGGTTTGTCTGCTCATTCTCTTCCAGACTTGGCACCAGGATACAGGTCTCTTAGCACAGGCCATTGTTCAGAAGGCTGACTGTCACTCTCAGGCCAACTCCAGTTGCATAGGAACAGGAACATGTTCAAAATTTGAAAATTCATTATTCTCTCTTTTGGTAAAAATAGCTATTTAAGAAGACAGGTAAGAATTATTCTGGGAAAAGGGATTTATCATTGAAAGAAGAGATCCTGGCTTCTCCCCTTATCCTCTTCCCTGTTAGTCTGTGTAGCTCGGTATATGCATTTGCTCGGGCTGTCATCACAAAGAGCCACAGGCTGGGTGATTTAAACAACATACATTTGCTTTCTCCTGGTTCAGGAGGCTGGAAGTCTGAGTTTAAGGGGTTGGTAGGGCAGGTTTCCTCTGAGGTCTCCCTCCCTGCCTTGTGATGGCCGCCCTCTCCTCTGTATCTCTGCCCAGATTCCCTCACCTCTGAAGAACACTAGATATACTGTGTTAAGGTCTGTTCTGAGAACCTCATTTTAATTTAATTCCTATTTAAAGACTCTGTCTCCAAATACAGTTGTATCCTGAGGTGTGGGGGGAGTTAGGATTTCCAAATGTAACTGGGGTGGGGGTACACAATTCAGCCCCCAATTCACATGGGGAGCTGGCCTCACGTCTCCACAGACTAGAATTTTTTTTTTTTTGAGACTAGGTCTCATTATTTTTGCCCGTGGAGCCGCAGGCTCATGTTGCCCGGGGAACCACAGACTCAAGCAATCCCCAACCTCAGCTTCCCAGGTAGCTGGGAATACAGGCACATGCCACTACACCCAGCTTTTTTTTTTTTGAACTAGGTCTTGCTACTGGCCCCAGGCGGAACTCGAACCGTGATCCCTAGCCCCAACCGCTTCATAGGATGAAGCTTACAGGCACGAGCCACCATGCCTGGCTTCCACAGACTAGAATTTAGATTTAAAAGCTTGTAAGACCTTCCAGTTGTTTGTGACTTCCAAAACATGTGAAAGATAGTCAAAGCCCTTAAAATCCCAGTTATCAAATCAGAAAAAGTATCTCTACAGTGTCCAGAGGCTAAACTGTGTTTACTTGTCTTATCTGTTGCTTTTGTGTCTCCTTACAGAATGAGGACTGATGGCATTTTGTTTCCACCAAAGAGGCTATATAGAAATTTTCCTGCTTTACATAGTGACACTTGAATACAAAATCTATTAATGAATTTCCTTTGCAGCTATATTTAAATGAGTCATAGCATTTATTTTATATGACATTTTAAACCACTCGTTGTTAATTCTTTACTGATTTTGTGAGGTAGTTATAACAATAATTAGATACCTGTCATCATAAGATATAAGTAAAAATAAAAGGCATCTCTTAACTGTAATTCATAAAGTTTATCACAGCACTTTCTATTTTCTTCTAACACAGCCTAGAATATCTTCCACCACCCAACTTTCTTTCCAGGAAATTCTCCATTACTGGCTGTCTACCGTAGGAAGACTGGGCTAAGATTTCAGAGAAAATAAAGCTTAAAAAATACTGATGGAGAAAGTTGGACTTTGCAGCACTGAGGCGTCCTTCCCGAATAGATCAGCTCTCAGCACTTACGTAGTGCTCAGTACTCAGTCTTCAGCACTCCCAGGTGTGGTCTGAGGTTGTGCTGTTCTCCATCTTGTCTCTGAAGCACTTAAGAGGTCAGTTGCCTACACAGTTTGTGTCTGCTTGCCCGAGAGACCCTTCCCCTAGCACCTGTCCTGACCCTTTACTTTAGTCCTGACTTTCCCAGGTTATAGGAATCAGGAATCAGGTGCTTGGGAGATTATAAAGACCCGTAACTGCTGAGCTTCTACTCCACCTGCTCGTTGAAGGGCCCCCTGGGTGTGCCACCCTCAAAGCTGCGCTCCCACTTGTATATTCCCACTGCCGTGCAGGGATCTGGCCGCCCCACTATTTCTCTCCAGCTGAAAGAGCCTGTCTTTTCATATTTCAACGCCTGAGGCCTTGCTCAGACATCCTGCCATGTATCCTCCCAAGTATCCGACCCCCGGCACACCCCACATTTGCAGAATGTCTGATTACTAGGGTGGAGTCAGCCCAGTAACTGCTTTGGGCTCCTGGCTCCTGCCCCACCACACCCTTCCTAGGAACTTTTGAAACTCAAGAGCCAACTTAGCATGGATGGAGATGACTTGTCCATCCGTGGAGTGGGCAGTGCTATTTATTATCCATTTCTCTTCCCTCACCTCTTCATCGCTTCCCAAGATCCCCACCCATACAGAGGTTCTGGAGAATATGCAAGCTGCCTTCTAGTCCTCCATCAACTCTGCCCCTGCCTGTACATGACCTCTGACCCCTTCACTTTCAATTCAGACACAACATTTGTCCCTGCCACCTCCTTTGGCCAAGAGAGACCTTCATTCTGTTCTCTATACCACCCAACATGGAAGCAAAACCTTTCCCATTAAAAACTAAGGTAAGATGTGTTGGGCGTAGTGGTGCATGCCTGTAATCCCAGCCTTGGGAGGCTGAGGCTGGGGATCACTTGATCCATGGGTTTGAGACAACCCCAGGCAACATAGCAAGACCTAGTCTCTAAAAAAAAAAATACCACTTGTAGGGTGAGTTGGTAGACTTTTCCAATTAGCTATATAACCAGCACCTGTGGTGCTGTGCCCTCACCGTGATTGTACATGTGCCTGGCCTAGGGAGTTTGTGCGTGAGTGGGCCGGCCCATCTAGGCCTAGGAGGGGGTGATAAAAAGACAGCATTACCCTGAGAGCACCAGAGAGCTTGGGAAAGGAAAACATGTGAGAGCCAGAGAAAAAGTGTGAAGATTCCCAGGGGGCTGGAGGGTACACCTGTCTCCCAGGACCCAGGCTTTACCCTGCCTACTGTGTCTGTGTAACTGCTAGAAGCAATAAAGAAACTACAAAGATCGGTGAACATGAGGCTTGCACTACAATTGGCATCAGGACCAGGCTGCTTAACAGGACAATTGGTGACAAGGATGCTTCCCCTACAAAACTGAACAAGGGCAAGATATTTTAAAGGACTAAGTCTCTCTGTGGTTTTCCTCCCCTGTTGTTAGAGAGGAAGGGAGCTTCGCTCACATTGCACACATCTCCAGGGATGTTTTTAAAAGTACTAAGTATACGAAGCCTACCTTTGTTAAATAGATAGATTCACAAATAGACGCTAAATTAGTGAGTTTCTTATTGAGACAGTAACTGGTTTCAGGGAGAACCAGAGCAATGACCAGGAGTCTTCACATTGTCTTTAAACTTGCACGATCTTTAGAGACTTGAAAACAGGACATTCCCTTACTGCATTTAACCACACGGCTCTGATTTGAGGCGGCAGGTTATGCAGTTGTTGGGCAATGGTGCCACCTGCTGGTATTTTGTAGAATAACCTCTGGGGTCCTTTCTAGCCCATCTCAAAACTCCTGAAGACTGCAATTTCGAATTGTTTTCCTGGCTGTCTAGTGTCTATCGGTATGTCACCTTAAAGTAAAGGAGTGGAGCATGAAATTCTGTCCTCCACATAACTGACGCATATTACCTTACTCACCCACTCCTTTCAAGAAGTCACTATTCAGGCAGTGTAATCCTTTGTTGATTGGGTTGTTAATTATTTCCTTGTTGAATACTGGGAGTAATTGTGGATACTAACCATTTCTTGCCTATGAGATACAAGTATCTTCTTCCCTCTGATGGAAAGACTTTTTGTTCTGAATATAGTTTCTTTGTATGTGTAGAGGTTTTAGACTGATGGAGTATTTTGCTTTTGTCTCAATGCCACTGAGTCCTCAAATAACATCTGCTATCAAGGAGTATATGTCTATGTTTTCTTCTACTGTACATTTTCTTTCTTAGGGACTAGGTCTCACTATGTTGCCCAGGGTAGTCGCAGACCCAAGTGATCCCTAGCCTCAGCCTCCCAAGTCTGGGATTAAAGGTGCACGCCACCAAGATTGTTCACAGGGTCAGGCATGAATGCAAGGGGTGAAGCTGGATGGTGCCAGACCCTCCCAAGTCCATAGGCCCCCCAGGGAACAGAAAAGTACAAAAGATGGAATTGCCTTCCAAGTTTGGTGGATGGTCGCTAGACAACGGCAGGAAAATAATACTTCTCGGCTTGCATCATGGAGCAAATCCATACCCATTACCTGGATGCACTGACCGTGGTGCTGCTCGAGGGCGCTGTGGTCACAACACAGCCAGTGACCACCGCTTCTCTTTCCCGGCCACTGCTGGCTCATTCCTACGCACTCTGAGGCCCCCCACACAAGAAGCCAGGGCTGGGAAAAGAAGTTTTATGACCGGCTTCCTGAGGCACTGCCAACAGGAAGTGCTTTTTCACACCAAGAAATTCTGGCTCCAGGGCCCTCAGTTTTGGTGGGAATGTGGCCAGTCAGCACACATCCTCTGGGCCCTCCCAGAACCAGATGTTGAGGAGAAACAGCCACTGAGTCACAGAGAAATTGGCCCCCTTGGCAACTCAGCTCTTGACACCGTGCCTGCAGCCTCCGAAAAGGGCTTCCATCAGTCATGAGGGTGCAGCGGCCCCACCGCCCTGACAAGGCTGAGGGAGGTATGGGGCTGGGCCCTGCACCCCAACCCCCCTCCACTCCCTGGGGCTCCCTGAGAGCCCTTCCCCCATGACACGTGTGGCATGGGGAGGAGTGATGACCTCCCACAATTCCTCATGTGCACAGTAACTTCCCAGTGAGCCCTAAAATGTCCCAGAAGAAAAGCAAGCTCTGCCTCAGGAACACTAAAAAATCACCAAAGAAGATAAAATCACTTTCCTAATTTGGGGAGCACAACCAGTTCTGTTTGTTCACATTTTTCACAATAGGGAATTGAGAACCAAGAAAAGCTCAGAATCACATATGGATGGGAACATCACCCCCGCCAGCCCCACCCCCAGTTACCTTGGTCATCTGGGCCTTTTGCCCTGAAACTCACCCAGATTGGTCTCCCTTCCAAAGATTGCTGAGCCCAAGGGGCCAGCTGGCCTCTTTCCTTGCTCTGGAGCCACAGGAAAACCGATGCAGGTCTTGAAGATCCAGCAGCCTTAGTCATTCAGGCCCCCCTGGCCCATCGGCAACACACAAGGCGATGTGGCTCTCAGCACCGGTCCCCTTGTCTTCTTCACCTCTAGCTCAGAGGGGTACCCCAAAGAGCACTGCTGGGTGGAGGGACGGGGAATAGTGAGGTAGTTTCAAGTGCAAGTGCAGGGTCTTGTGCTGGTTTCTTCTGGTCTGTTGTGGGCAGGGCCAAATCCCAAGTTCTTTCTCATATGTCCCTCCCTAAGTGCTCCCCAAGCATCTCCCTGTGGCCCTGTGATGCACAGATCCCACAAGTGAAAGAGACCCTGAAAGACATCTATCTCCCTTTTGGCAAATGAAGAAACTGAAGAACAGAGAGGTTATGGGACTTGCCCAAATCATATAGCAAGTAAGCGGCAGAGTCAGGATGTGTCTCTGGCCAATGTACTTTTACTGCAGGCTTTGGAGCAGAGGCTCCTGCACCTGTGACTAATTAGAATCACCAGGGGGACTTTAATGCCTCACCCCTAACTTTAGACCCTGGCAATTAAATCAGACCTTCTGGGGGGAGTAACCAGGAGATTGACAGTTGCCAAAATTTCCCTAGTGAACTCCTCTGCAGCCAGAGTGGAAAACCACCCTATATTCTGGATTCTGACTCCAGATCGTGTGACTGTGTGATCTTAAGAGTCACTTAACCTTTCTGAGTCCTTCTTGTAAATTGCTATATAATGATACCCACCTGCCTAATAAAGAACAGACAGAAGTACCTGGGAATTTAAGAATAGATATTGTAAGACTTGACCAAATATGGATACGTTTTAAGCCCTGTGGCCTAAGGCTCAAAGGATTGGCTTTCTGTTTCTAAAGTAACCACCTAAATGGCTGTGCCTGTAAGCTTCAGACTATGAAGCGGCCGGGGCTAGGGATCGCAGTTCGAGTCCCGCCTGGGACCCGTAGGGAGACCTAGTTCCAAAAAAAAATAGCTGGGCGTGGTAGCACGTGCCTGTAATCCCAGCTACCTGGGAAGCTGAGGCTGGGGATTTCTTGAGTCTGTAGTCTCAAAAAATAAAAAAATTAAAAAAAAAAATAAAGTAACCACCTAAATGGTCGTGATGGCCCTTGTATAACAAGCACGTTGGAAAGTACCCCCTCCCATAGAGAGCACTTCCTAGTGTTCAGGCCAGTGCCAGGTGAAATACACAGTCATCCCTCAGCAAATGTGGGCTTGCTGAGTGGAGGTGGGCTGGAAGGCCAGTGCGCTGAGCCAACAGCCTCTGAACACCTCAACACCATCTCCCTAGGCATTGCGTCTAGGCCGGGCCGGTAAACACGATGTTCCCAGTAACGTCTGTCGGCCTCTGAGACCCCGGGGACTCTGAGGCATGCTTAAAGTGATGAAAGTCAGGGTAGCACTTGCTTTGTGATTCAGAGACTTGCAGAAGGATGATTTTCTTGGGAAAAACATATTCATTAAAGTTGGTCTTTCCCTCTGAGCAAAAAAATAAGTCATTTCCTTCAGCATTCTGAGCCAAGATTTTTTTGGCAAACCTCTGAAAAGAGAGACCTGAGGGGCATGAGTGATTATTGTGGCAAGGGATCAGATGAAGAACAAAGCAACAAGCAAGAGGGAGCCACTGTAGGTTCTTGAGGAGGGGAGGGGCATGGTATACCCAGAGCTGGAGGCAGGTGGGAGTGCAGAACACCACTAAGTGGCTGGGGTGTCGGCTCCCTGAAACTAGGAAACATCTGAGTCCTGCGGCCACTTGGGCCTCCTGCTTCTCTGGTAACCCCATGTTTCCATCCCCAGATACCACTCAGTCTAAATGCCACTGGGCCTGGTTTTTCTCACAACCTCAGGCAGTTCCATTTCTCTCTAGCCTTACCGCTAGAGACATCTCTGCATCTTGGAAGATCTTGCAGCTGTCAACTTCCTAGGAGCTCTGTGGTCTCTGAGAACACTCAAGAAAACAATTGACAGCCATAGCTTCCCTTGTGACTGAACCCAGCCAAGTATTGCCCTGATCTCACCTTTGGCCTCTTACCCCTCACACTCGCCAACATACCAGCCTGATGCTGACCTTAATTCAAGGCTTGCTCCTACTTTGCCCATGCTCTTCCTGCTCCCTGAGGTGCTCTTCCCATCTGGGTTTCAGGGCCGACAACCTGACTTCATTCAAGTCCCTCATGACGAAGCGTGATGATCAAGTGAAAGCACGATAACGTAAAGTATGCCAGAGCCCAGTAACCTAGGGGGTCTAGATAAACAACCATCTAGAAAAACAACCTTTGTGGCTGTGTGATATTAAACTGAGTCAGTAACTGACTGACTGACTCAGTTTACTGGTATGCAGCCCAGTTTCTCCTTGAATCTTCCTCATTCTGTCCTTGTCACGTCAGGCCTCATTCTACCACCAGTGATAGCCCATCCGGAACACCAGAGCCTTTAAAGTGTGTATAAACCCTTAACTCCCTGGTAGGGCACTCAACCTTTGGAGCTGAATCCGCTGAGTCAACACCAATACTTGTAAATCTGCTTCTTGCCAGGTCTGGTGTCTTCCTTTCCTTGGTGTCATTTCCAATAACACCCTCTCACTACTGTGGTGACCATCCATCCATTCTTCCTCTTGATTTTTCTTTTCACCACCACACTGAACATATCTGTCTCTTTGCACGCTGTCTTTACCTACCCTCACTTATAAGCTTCTGGGAAGAGGGACTTTTTTCATGGTCACTACCTCTCCAGAGCTCAGAGCTGGCTGAACACTCACTCCCTTGGCCTTCTGTGGAGGGTGGCTCAGGAGAGCCATCCTGTTCTAACTCAGGACCTCTACAGACACCACTTCTCTGGAAACCAGCGATGGAGTGGGGACCTGTCTTCCTTCAAGCCCACTGTCCTTCCTCCTTTCCCTCCCTCCCTCCTTCCCTTCCTCCCTCCCTCCCTTCCTTCCTTTCTCCCTCCCTCCCTTCCTCCCCCCTCTCTTCTTTCCTTCCTTCCTCCTTCCTTTCCTTCCTTCCTTCCTTCCTTCCTTCCTCCCTTCCTTCCTTCCTCCCTCCCTTCCCCACTCCTCCCAGCTCACCAGACTGGAATGAAAACCAGGTAATGAGGTACTGGAGCACAAGACATCGCAGAACTGCTTTGCCCCCCATAACTCAGTCACCCAGTCACCTCCTTGAGGATGAAGGGCCATTACGTGGTGGGCACTGTGGGCATGTGTTCACTGCTGTAATGCCCATCCCTAGCACAGTGCCTGACATACAACAGGTGCTCAGTATAAATAGTTGTTGAGTGCACAAATGTGTCAGTCTTGGCAGATTGTAGCCTCTGCAGCTTCTAGTGCTTCCAGAAGCCATAAGAAGGCCCCCATCCGTGGGAGAGAAAGGGCCAGGGGAACAGCCCATCCTATGTCATTGCCCTGCCCTGGGGCCCCCGGCCTTTCAGCTCTATCCCACTGTGTCCCAGGCCTGGACAGCAAGTGGCTTGCATTGGAGGAATCTTGGGAGTTTCTTACCCTCCCTATTTAAAAGGAGTTGGGTTCTTTTGAGGGGGCAGCGCTCATTCCTGCATCCCCAAAACAAGCAGAGAGCCCCTAGGTGTTGGTTGTCTTTGAAAATGGGTAAAATACGAAACCCAGATCTGTTTCCAAAATGAGCCTGGAAAACATTCAGGGAAAGATTTGTACTTGCAAGCAGGCTTCTGCCAGACAGAGATTGCACCTTCTGGGAAAATGCTAGGTCCTGGCTAATGAGGAAAGAGAACCACAAAACAAAACTTGGTATTATTTCCAAGGCCAAAGTTAAGCAGGGGTGAATCATGACAGAACCTTGGCAGCTGGGAAAGGCCCAGTCCGGGAGGGCAAAAGAAGTGGACTGAGTACTTTTTACACCCTTCTGTCACTTCAGGTGACATGGCCACCCAACTTGTGTAACTATCCCAATCTGAGCAGTTTCATTATCAGTTCTAACAGGTAAAGAATGTCTGAGCCTTGGAAATTGTCTTTTTACGATTTTTAATTATGAACAGCAAAGAAACAGACTGTGAAGATTCTCAAGTTCTCCTCTATTCCGGGTGAACACATGCTTTTATTGGGTCTCCTAGCCCAGGTGAGCACACTCATGCATGTACACATCCATTAGACCAGGTGTGTATGATCATGGGAGGAGCGTTCAACACCGCAGGTTGCTGGTCGTAGAAACCAATGTGGAAAGGGTAAAAACCCTGACAATTCATTTATCATCTACCACTGCACCTACAGCTGTACCAACAGTTCTTCAGCAAAGACAGGAGACCAGTCAAAAAGACAGCAAATGAATCCCATTTCAACAATACCAGAAGTCTCTATTTAAGGAGTCCAGATCACCAGAGTTGCATGATCCTCATTGCTTCCCCATAGGAATGGGAGTGGGGGCTGCTAATCCAGGACAAGTTCCTCAGGGAGAGGATCATCCCCAGAGTTAGGAGGGAGCCACCTGTAGAAGAGAAGGCAGGGACCCAGGGCTCCTCAAGCACCATGGACTCACAAGACGGCCATGAAATTGAGTTCACTCAGCTCTTACTAGCTCATACTGACAACCACATCAGAGATTTGGGGAGATTTGCTTCCTTTAAACCACACCCCAAGTCCCCCTTTGGGTATGTAGGTTCAGGGATTGCCAAGGTTCTTGCCCATATTTGCAGAATCCCATAGGTAGCTTCTCATAGACTCACCCAGAGGAGGACAACCTAATCCAGAGACTCTCAGGTCACACAGGGATGCAGCTGCTGGGCCCCTCACCGGCCACATGGCTTGTGTGCAGCCCCCGGGACCCCTACTCCTTGGCTTCCTACCAACCTCTGTGTCCCCTGTGGGTTTCCACACCAGCCCTGTCTCCCGCTGACCCTGCTGTCCGTGAAGGCACTGAGAGGGGGGCCTGTCGACTATTCTCAAGAATTAAAAAAACCAAAGGAAATCATACATTTACCTCAATGAGGTTCCCAGACTAAATAAATCATTAAGTTTATTTGCTCTGGGCTGGAGTCATATCAACTCAGTGTGGTAACAGTGGTTATCTTGCCTGATCACAGGCAATAATTGGCAGTTGTATGTCTTTGATGAATAAAACTCAAAGAAACAAATTATTATTCAATAAATGTAGTTTGTTGGGTAGCTAAAAGCCTTCAAAACATCACATCCCTTGAGGAAAGAACTAAAAAGGATCTTTTGTGGTGAAAGGGGTGGGAACCTCTGATCTACACAAATGTCATATTTTCCTTACAGCAAAGCACACATTTTTCATAGGCCTTTGATGCCAGATTTCTCATTAGTGAACTGGACTTCACAGGTTGCTACAAATACTACATTGTGCATCCTGACTTTCCCCAAAGTGTGATACCCCAACGTGGTTAGTAGGGGGTTCATAGTAAAGGGGCCACAATCAAAAGAGTTTGGGATAAAAGCAGCTAAACAAAACTAAACCATCTCTCCCAGGCTATTTTAAAATTTGGAATAGATTAAAATGACTCAAGAATCCCCAAAAGCAACATGGAGTATGTGCAGCATTCCCCACAGGTAGCTGAGGGATCCATTTTTTGAGGCATATTCCACAAGGCACATTCTGACTCACATCAGTCTGTGATGACAAAGGTGACCCAAGGACCAGGCATAGTGGTGCGCGCCTTTAATCCCAGCCTAGCAAGGGAGGGTGAGACTAGGAATTGCTTGAGTCCACGGGTTAGAGACCCACCCAGGGCAACATAGTGAGACCTAGTCTCAAAAAATAGCTGGGCATGGTGGCACACATCTGTAATCCCAGCTACCTGGGAGGCTGAGGCAGGGGATTGCTTGAGTCTGTGGTACCCCAAACAACATGAATCTGCCGTTCCCTGGGCAAAATAGTGAGACATAGTCTCAAAAAAAAAAAAAAAAGAAAGAAAGAAAGAAAAGAAAAAGAAAAAGAAAAAAGGTGACCCAAGATCTCAATGATGGCCAGAGGAACAAATAAAAGAGGAGAAAGCAGATGAAGGGCCAGTAGGGAGATAGATGTGGGGAGCACCCAGATGGGATGGGGATGCCGAATGACAGTGAAATAGGGCTATTGGGGGGCTAGAGCCTCCAAAGGACAGTGCCCAGTTTATGGGTCACTGTTTATAGGTTCTTTACCTTTGCACACAATTGCAAGGACCACTCAGGCTCAGGGAACAGCAATGGCGCTTATTTAACAAGGGGGAAACAAGGAGTTCCTAAGGCCACGGGTCACCGGCTATTTCACCCCAGATAGTGTCTAGTGTCTAAAAGTCCTAAACAAAAGGCCACTCAGTCAAGTTGTCCCACCAAGGACATGGAGCTGGCAAGAAGCAGGCCAAGGATCCAACTCACTGCAGCTGGAGGAGCCAGAGCTTTGGAGTTGGCCATGGGGTGGCACACATGGCCTGGTGTGGTGTGGTGTGGTGTGGTGTGGTGTGGTGTGGTGTGGTGTGGTGTGGTGTGGTGGGGGAACCACTGCCACAGCTACCAGTGGGGACACAGGTGATGCAGGCAGTAAAATACAAACCACCCTCTGATGCTTGCCCATAAGCAGGGCTCTGGAATGGAGCATTGTGGGGGCAGAGGGGAGGTCTCCTATTTTACCAGGACTTCCAGAATCAGCAGAATCAGCTCTCTCACTGCTCCCCCTGAAGAATGGACATGGGGACAGGTAGGACAGGCCTTGCTACCCACAGTGCCTGGGATTCAAAAGAAACAGAACAAACGACTTGGGAAACCTTTGCTAAATTTGACTTCCAGCCCTGACATGTCATCTCCTGTAACGAGAGCAGGAAGTGGGGGATTCAGAAGTCTGTCAACAGCCTTTAGTGAAAACTACCTGAGTCCTCACTTCTTCAGGCCCTCAAATCCCTCTTTTTCCATCAGGGTCCCCCCCCCCCCAGGCTTAGGCCCACAAGGCACTGCCTCTTGACTTGCCAGCAGCACAAATGATGGGATTCTCAACATGCAGTTACAGCTGTGGCTCCATGAAACGTCTAGGTACAATGTGAAAAATTAAGTGACACGCCCAGCTGAAAGATCTGGAACAGTGCAAAAAAAGACCAGCATGGAAAGGAGGGAGGCAGCTGGTGAGGGTTTCTACAGGTCATTCAAATATGTGGCCAAGTTGGCTTTCTGGACCTCCGTTGCTGGGGGAGGAGAAGGAGCACCTAGTCAGGAGAAAGGAGACAGGGCCTGGCAGGCAGCTGAAGAGGGAAGGTACCGGGAGAGAGAAGGGGTAAATAGTAGTAGGATGTGACTTCTCTAGTTCTACAGTGTGCCAGACCCTCGAGCCCATATTCTTCTACTTTACCTTCATAGGTACCCAATCAAGTAGATTTAGTATCTCCATTTTATAGCTGAGAAAACCAAGGCTCAGTAAGGTCTGTTGACAAGGAATACATGATCTTTCTGGCCCAAAGTCCCACAAGCTGCTTTCACTGTGCACCCACTGGAAACTCAGGACTCCTGACTGGGCTTAAGGAAAGTGGTTATCTGGTGAGAAGACTCTAGCAGACACTGCTGAGAAACTGTTAAGGAGGCCAGGTTCAGGAAGAAGCCAAGAGGTTTGTCTGGGGTCCTGGCTTCCTCTGTGTGGAGCAGAGAGCAGGAGGCAGTGGGATTACCAGCAAGGTCAGGTTGGCCCCAAAAGCTGGCCAGGGAAGAGACCCCTGACCAACGTTTCATGGCACATTTGGACTAACCTGGTTTAAAGAACAAAGAAAAGTTTAATGAATTCTGATTGGCAATGGGAAAACTCTATCAAAATCTAGAAATGATTTCCACCACTGCTTTCTGTTTGTGTAGAACCTTTTGTCGTTGTATGGCAATTTCATGTGTATTCTCATCAGATTTATGTGAACAGAGCTGAGGGGTAAGGGGTGAGGAAGTAAGTCTTCATTGTTTCCACCTGCTGGAATTGAGTGCCCCAACCAAGAGGGTATATACTCTGTGCCTGGTGATGGACAGAGTTCCTTACTTTTCTACACTTGACACAGTACAGTATCTAATCTTCAAACCTCTGCAATGAGCCACTTGGTGAGTGGAGAGCCACGTCAACATCTGTGGCAGAACTCTAATTCCCGTTTCCTGGCACCTGAAGACACCAGTCTACCTCTCCTGCCACCCCATCTTGAGATTAACATAAGCCCCCTCCCGCAGCTTTCAAAGGCTTTACACCCCAACTGGCATTCTGTCTCTGGAAATACTTCTTACTGTACAGACAGTCAACAAAAGTCACACTTAACCAGGATTTGGTGACTCTACACAAACTGTCTTCAGCCAGGCAATAACTGGAATTTACCCAGAGGTTTTCTGGAACCACAAGCAGATGACTATTTATTCAATCAACCCTGGCATTAATGGTAAATTTAATGCCAGCACTTCTTCCAGTGACCTCATTGTTGAGTCAGACTTAATTCAGTCACAGTCCTGTGAGCAGGGATCCAAATGGCAGGAGAGTGTGTCTCTGAGGCATAATCACACTGGAGACCACCTCAGACAAGGCATTCTTGCCTTGAGGGATGGGAAACATTTTCTGTCAATCTACACTGGGTGGGTTTCAACGACCTACCCCACCCCCACCTTTTCTTTTTTTTTTTTTAACGCAGTGAATTAATTCAGCCAGTTACTTTGGAATGCAGACATTTACTCTCCATCAATTTTCAGTTAAGGCTGCATCACATGATGGTAGGACTGAGTGAAGTTGAAATACTATTCTGAGGACAAAAACATTCTAACTGTCTCTGATAGGGATAAGCAAGCAATATAGGATGGCTGAAGTTAGAGCCTCTGTGCCTTCTTACTTGCTATTTCTATTCTGTGGGAATAGAAATGGGCTGATTATAAAGTTCATTATTATGTTTCCTGGGTGACAGAGACAATGAGCATCTCAAGATAGGAGAAGAGAGAGCTATAGAGTTACCAAGTCACTGGTTAAGGTAAGGGAAAAAGAAATAAGAAGATAAGTTAAATAAAGCAAATAACTCAATTTGGAGTCCACATCAGCTAAACAATCCCTTTTAATTAAGGGAGAAATTTAAAGCATGAAAGAAGAGAAGAAGGGGCTTAAAGACAATTCCTGTCAGCGTGAGGCATGCTCAGAAAAGAATTAGGGCAACCAAGGATTATTATTTTCTTAAGCTTTTGATTGAAATCTCAGGCTTTCATCCGTTCTACCATTAGAAAATCAAGAGATGAGCAGTGCAGTCTCCAGCGTAGGGTAACGAAAGGCCAAAATGATCAGAGGCTGCTGAAATTCCTGCAAGTAAGTGGGAAAGAGGAGGCAGTGCAGCCACGTCAGAGTAACCTCACACTTCCCCTATGAGCTCTGGGTTTTGATCACAATGCACATCAGATAAATTCTTTTCTTCTGTTTTGAGACTAGGTCTCACTATGTTGCCTGGGGTAGTCCCAAACCCACGGAGTCAAGCGATCCCCAGCCTCAGGATTAAGGCCCATCACCACGCCTGGCTGCTTTTGTTGTTGTTGTTGTTTTTTGTAAGACTTGATCTCGCTATTTTTGCCCGTGCAACCGCAGGCTCATGTTGCCCGGACTCAAGCAATCCCCAGCCTCAGCTTCCCAGGTAGTTGAGATTACAGAAGCGTGCCACCACACCCAGCAATTTTTTTGGAACTAGGTCTCACTACGGGCCCCAGGTGGGGCTCGAACGGTGATCCCTAGCCCCGGCCGCTTCATAGGCTGAAGCTTACAGGCACGAGCCACCGTGCCCGGCCCCCTGGCTGCTCTTTTGAGACCAGGTCTCTGCTA
>PVHY01008976.1:47702-58923 GCA_004024945.1 Uropsilus gracilis
GAACCGCAGGCTCACGTTGCCCAGGGTACCACAGACTCAAGCAATCCCCAGCCTCAGCTTCCCAGGTAGGCTCGCTATGTTGCCTGGGGAACCGCAGATTCTCGTTGCCTGGGATACCCTGGACTCAAGCGATCCCCAAACTCAGCCTCCCAGGTAGCCGGGATTACAGGTAGACACCACCACGCCCAGCTATTTTTTGAGACTAGGTCTCGCTATATTGCCCCGGGCAGATCTCGAACCTGCGGGCTCAAGCGATTCCCAATCTCAGCCTCTAGTCCTGCGCTTGGAATTAAAGCCAGGCACCACCGTAGTTGGCTTGCAGCACTTTCTTTCTGGAGGTTTCTCCATCAGGTTACCCTCTCCCAGAAGTTAGTTTCACTTCTGCAGGCAGTGATTCCACACTCCTTCACACAGCCACTAACTCCCTTGTCTTAGCACCCCAGTAGGACAACGTAGGTCTTGGGCCAGAACACATTTCTTTGTCTTCTGCAACAAGCCCACCCACAGGGCTGTCCATCTTGGCTCCTGAACCATACAAGGAAGTTTATTTAACTCCCCAACAAATAAAAAGAATTCACTAATGTCTCAGCATAAAAATAAATCTATTTCTATTTTATCATCGGGAAGGAAAATCTACTGACTATGTGGGAGGATTCTGTTTAGACTGGCATGGAATATCATACAACCATCAAAACGGAGTATAGTTTGTATCTACTCATGCAGAGGAATTTTTCACAATGTAGTTATTGGCAAGTGAGCAAAACAAGTGGCAGAGAATTTATATAGTACTATCCATTTTTTTTTTTTTTTACAAACAGTGACACTCTTTATGTGTGAATGTCTCTCAAGGAGAAAGGGACAAGTTCAATAGCCATCACTTCAAGTTATTGGCATAAATAATAGAAGTGAAGAAATGTAAGAAAATACGCTTTAAAGAAAGTGCTTATAAACAAGCATTAAAATGTATGTGTTAATGTATTCACTATAGGGTCCCATATAAGAGTAAAATTAAATTTAAAAAAAAGCTTAAAGTTTGACCTCAGAGTTTTAGTTTAAATAATTATGGTACAAACACACACTGTAATCCTTCCTACTATCGATGGAGACAGGGATGTGGGAGTAGAAGCTTTTTCCTATCTTGGGAGCTGAAACCAGGGGCAGGATTTCTCCTCATTCTTCAGCACCCACTGCCTCTTCTTCCTTCCACACCATACTCATTTTCCTCCTCCCCTCTCCCTGCCTTTTTTCATCCTCCCCTATTCTACTTCACCCCTTCCCTACTCTTCTCCCCTCTTCCTCTCCCCCTCCCTCCAGAACACTTTGATGGACTGTGATATGATCTGTTCTTCGCTCAGAACCTGTCACAATACCAGAAAGCAGCGCATCAAATCTGGTGAGATAAATGATTTATCCAAGTTCATAAAATGTGTTATCTCCCACCAAAACCAAACAAATCTAGGCCCTCGTTCCCCAAATCCAGGTGGAGTTTTTCTCTCCTGCATCAAGTGGCTGGAAGAAATTAATGCAGACAGATTTTCTGATTGCTCTGAAATCTCTGCCGAGGGAATGCGAGTAAGTTGATTGTCGTGTTTATGTCTCCTACAAGGGAAGGCACCACAAGCTCCCTGGCCCCAGGGAAGCTTCTGATGGTGCAGTTCACTGCCTGAGTGAGTCTTCATTTTCTATCAGAGGTACCCGCTGATCCAGAGGCAAGTAAGCGCCCCCATGATACCCACTCCCCAACGGTCTGGGGAGCACTTAGTGCTGTAACTCTGTCCTTCAGAAATGGCTGTTTCCAAATTAGCTGAATTATACCTCTACCATCTGGTGGGCTGCCTGGGGAGGCGGCTGGTCTCAGCTGGCCAGTGTGCTCCCTGCCTCCGGGTCTCCCTTGGGTCTCCATTGGAGGCAAAGGAGCAAGGCCACAGGGCCACCGGTGAGGCTCCTTGCACACCCTGGCCTGTTAGGATGACAGCCCCAAGGATGCACAAAAGCAGGATTGTCCCAGGTCTGTTCAGTTGCTAACACTTAGAGATACAAATCAGATCTCAGGGACCCTATTGCTGTGACCCTCTCCCTGCCCTCCGGCACCTGTATAACACAGATGTTTTACACCTGTGTTATACATCAAACGCACACACATACCCCTGGTCTCAGGAACGCCACCCTGTGCACAAGCCAGAAACTTGGGCTTCAACCAGGACACATCTCCATCCATCATTCCCTATGGGAATTAATTTACAAGCCAAATCTGAAGTGTTTCTCAGAACCTGTACAGGTAAGGTGGCATCAGTTCTGTCTAAGGTACTCTCATCTCCTGGCTAGGAAACTACAGGGTCTCCTACCAACCTACTGAATCCCTTCCTTTTGCCTCCTTCCAGACTAGCAAAATGAGACTATCTAGAGGTGAGCCCAGGTTTGGACCTCTCATACTTCTCAAGGCTTCCAATAACATCTGAGCTTGCAAACCGCTGCTTCAGGCCCGTCTCTGCACAGCAGCCAAGATAATTGCTCTGTAACATAAATTTGATCTGTCACTCCATCCTTGAAGCCCATCAAAGGCACTCCAGATGGCTCCTCTGATTCAGACACACACAGCCCTCCCAGGAAGCCTCTGCCCACCCACCAGCCTTATCCCCCCTCAGTCCTCCCCCCCTTCTCTGGGAAACTTCCTCTCAGTCTGGGCTTCCTCCAGCCCTGTTCGACCCCCCTATTCCCATCCACCAGAGTCCACATGTGCTCTTCTGCTCCTGAGGACACCTGCCTCGTGCCCTGCCTTCTCAGACACCAAACTCAGCGGTTTTCTCTTCCCCCTTCACATTTCTCTTTGCAAATGTACCTTCATGTACATGATGATTTGATAGTGCCCTATCCCTGATGAAGGCAGAATCTGGTCAAATTTTTTGTTGGCATTGTACATGCTAATCACTGAGGAATATCTGTTGAACTGAGTAGCTAGATGATAACAGCAATGTTCAGGTGAATGATGGTGGATGCAGGATTAAGAAGATCACAACCCAAACCAGGATTCCAAGAGGGTTGCTGAAGGAGGTTCCATCTTTTTTTTTTTTTGAGGCTAGGACTCGCTATTTTTGCCTGTGGAACCGCAGGCTCTCATTGCCCGGGGTACCACAGACTCAAGCATTCCCCAGCCTCAGCTTCCCAGGTAGCTGGGATTACAGGTGCATGCCACCACACCCAGCTATTGTTTTTGGAACTAGGTCTCGTTATGGGCCCCAGCCGGGACTCGAACCATGATCCCTAGCCCCAGTTGCTTCATAGGCTGAAGCTTACAGGCATGAGCCACCATGCCCAGCCCAGGAGGTTGCATCTTAACTGAGAGCTAATGGGCTTACTTTTGCAGATCAGGGCACTGGGACTGGAGGTATGCATGGTAGGTGGAGGGTATGAACAACGGTGTGGAGGCTGAGTGGGTGAGCAATCAGAAATCCATGGAAATAGCCAGTGGGAGATAAAAAGTTAAAAAGTTAAAAAAAAGTTAAAAAGACATACCGTGTCTCAGTCACACAGAGCCTTGTGCACCAGGGTAAGGAGTTTGGACTTGACACTGTGGGCTTCAGGAAAGCCTTGAACACTAGTTTTAGTAGGGAGAGACTTTCACTTGTATTTGCAACACCAGTGCTGTATCACAAACATGTCCTCAAACAGATGTGAACCTGTCTAAGCTTAGCTTTCCATTTGGTTTTGTTTTTGTTTTTTGAGACTAGGTCTCGCTATTTTTGCCCGTGGAACTGCAGGATCTCGTTGCCCGGGGTACCACAGACTCAAGCAATCCCCAGCCTCAGCTTCCCATGTAGCTGGGATTACAGGAGCGCTCCACCACGCCCAGCTATTTTTTTTTGGAACTAGGTCTCGCTACGGGCCCCAGGCGAGACTCGAACCATGATCCCTAGCCCTGGCCGCTTCATAGGCTGAAGCTTACAGGCACGAGCCACCGTGCCCGGCTAAGTTTAGCTTTCATTTGGCAGGTCAGCAAATTGATGCCCAGAGAGGAAGAGTGACTGTCACAGTCATGTAGCTGACTCCCCATGCAGTGCTCTTTCCAAAAGGACCGCTCAATCAGATGTCAACCTGATTCTAGTCCCTTGTTGTTCTTTCTCTCTGGTGTTCCCACCAACCAACCAACCTTTTCTTGCCCAAAGTTAGAGAATCTTTGTTCATGGAAGTGTTCTTCCTGACTAGCCACAACTCTTAGGAAGTCTGGATTCTAGGCTTAACTCTGCCATTTGCAGTTGGGCTTTGGGTTATTCCCACATGCCACCCTCCCACCTCCAAGACCCCCTTCCATGGAACCTCATTTTCCAGTCTGTGCTGCTGACTCCAGGCTTTCTGGTGAGAATCAATGTGCGGAAAGCGGCTATCCAGCTCATCACAATATGATTGAAAGTGCACAGGCACCCCAGTGCTCTGAAGCAAGTAATCTGGTCAACCAGGCCCAGAAGTGACCTTGAAGATCTCTGTGCACCTGTCAAGGACAGGCCAGTTACCCTGATGGTAATTCCCCAGTTAGCCTAGCTGGGCACTGACAATGTTGTTGTTTGTTTGTTTGACGATGTATTTTTAACACCTCCCCTAATATGTGGTAATGAGCCAAATGGAGGTGTTGGGGCGTCAGGTAGCAGAAGAGACGCTGAGGTAGAGGCAGACTGGAGGATCAGAGAGGACAAGCACACATGATGGAAATGGTGTGTACTGTTTAAACCCCCTTACAACATACCATCCCCAAGGACTGAGTCTCTTCCTCCTTAAAGAACTTGTGAATGAAAAAAATTAAAAGAAACTGTGAATGATTCTTTCTTTTCTGAAAAGTGTTACTATGCAAAAGAAGGATCCCTATAGAGATGGCTTTCTGTACTTGGAGTCTTAGAAGGAAGTACAGTGTGAAATCTCCACATCTTCCTAGGATAGAAGGCCTCTCAGTCACATAAATCTGACAACAAAATTAGTTTAGTTATATTTAAGCTGAGTTAAAAGTTAAAGGAGCAACTGAAAGGAAACAATCTTCAGAGATGGCAGCATTCACAGAAGAAGTTGGGAGTAGCATAGAAGAGGTCTGGGCCGATTTGCAAGCAGGAGAACTGCACCATCTGCTCTCCTCAGTCGGTGGCTGGACCTTGGCTGTGGCCCAGACCTTTCCTAAGCTGCTCTGGGGAGAGTTCTTTTCCTTTTCGTTCTTCCTTTTTGCCTCCTCCCCAGTCTCCACTCCATCAGAAAGTATCCCCTTTCCTCCTTGACAGACTGTGAAAGATATTAGGAAAACTACCTCCAGTCAGTGAGTCACTAGCACTTGTTTCTCAAGAAAGAAACCAAGGCTGGGTATCCTCCTTCAGGCAACCAGGAGTGTGTTGGGGGTGCCGTACAGTGGGGTGGGGTGGAATGTGTGTGCCTGTGCCCACACAGCCATGGTGAGAATCTGGAAGCTTCTAGTTCTCAGGTCAGCAGTCCCTCTCTTCCCACCCACCCCCCAAGGCTATTGTGTTCATCCTCCTGTTCATAGCTGGTACTGCTGGGATGATCTTAGACAAGTACCTATTTATAGCTGCAGAAGATTCTATAGGACCCTGCCAAGCAAGTGACACAAAGTGTGACATGTTATATAAATCCATTTCTATGAAGTGTCTGGAATGCGGGAGGTTATAGAGAGAGAAAGCAGATTAAATAAAAGAAAAAGAAAGATTGGTATTTGCCAGGGTCTAGAGGGAGGGTGTGTGTATGTGGGGGGGGGTGTGACTGCTTAGAGAGTAAGGGTTTCATTTCAGGTGATAAGAGCCTTTTGATAGAGTTGGTACATGTCACCAAACTGTATACTTTAAAATGGTTAATAAGAACTCATGTCACATGAATTTCAACTCCATTAAAATTTTTTTGCAGATGAAAACCTGTTGTGGATGCTAGTTTCCCAGTCTCTGTAATGCTGCCTGAGCTCTGCAAGTGGCCACCCCCAACATCTATAGTCACAGGGGCATAAATACAGGTCCTTTTGCCTCTTTGTGACTCTAAGGAATAACCCAATGTCAGAGAGCCTGAAGGTCTCTTGGGCTTACACCCCAGCTGGACCATTCCCTCCACCCATGCCTACCTACTACCTCTTCCCTCCACTTCCCACGTGTGGACCTCAAGAATCCCCCAGTGAGGGCTGACCTTCCCTCTCGGAGTTGGCTTCCTGGGGACCCCTGTAGTAGAATCCCACAGGTGAAGCTTCGTGGGACGAGAATCTTGACCTCCGTGTGACCCAGTGTCAGGATGCACTCTCTATTATCACTTCGGACAGACTGCGAGGGTCTGGGGTGCCCCCCCCCATTTCTGTGTGTATCGCCTAAAGAGCAGGTTTGCAGAGCAGGCCCTGTGGTGGCATTTGGTTTCACAGTTGCCTTGGGAGCTTTGCCAAGGCAGGGCCTCTGACTGGGGGAAATTTGGAAAGACATTCACCCAACCACCCTGATCCCCCAGGTTACTTGTTTCCAAGGCTTTTAAAAATAGAAGTGTGAAAACCATTTGATGGCCAAGAAACCGTGGGGTTCTGTGCTTCTGAGCCCAGGGTCAAGTTGGAACACAGCCTCGAAATGCATGAAGAAAACAAGTCCCTGGTTCTTGCCCTCCCCTGTGACTCCAATGGCAATATACTCAGGGAATGAACATACTGTGCCAGGCTCACTGGGCTGGCCTGCTTGAGCTGTAGTGGCATGGGGCTGAGGTATTCAAAGCAGTCCCTATCTCTACCCAGGCCTCTCTGTAAAGCCCTGGCCTGTGCTCAGAATGGTTACTGCCCACTCACTGAGGCAGGGACTAGAGTTCGGCAACAGGGCCCCAGGAACTCAGGTAACGAAGCCATAACCCCCAATATTTATGCACTATCCCTTCAAGAAGAGAGTCATTAACTTATCTTCCACATGTCCAAGTGGCGTTCTTTAAAAAGTGTGTTAAAAGCCTGGGATAATGCAGGATAAAGTATCAAGAATTTACTTAAATACAGCAATTTGCAAAGTATGATTTTTGCAAAATCAGGGTTGACATTTACTTTGGTAATGTGAGTTGAGCAAGTGGAGTAAACAACATGTCACCTCACAGGAGAATGAACAGACTTTTCCAAAGCCATAAAAATCATCCACTTCCTTACAGTAACTGTAAGGAAATAAGCCCATGATAAACTGTTTTCATGTCTTCATTAAAGATCCCGAAGGAGGTTTTCTGCCTGAAACTCATCTCGTCTGAACATCTACATGCACTTTAGGCAACAGAACTGTTTAGTTTAAAAGATAGACGGCTGCCTGCAGCCCTGGTCCGGTCCTGGCGCTCGGCGCTCCCTTGCCAGCGGGGAGTGAGGGGGGTCAGGCCTCTTGGGTGAGTCCCCCAGGAGGGGGGATGGGGTGGGGAGAGGAGGCCCCACCTGCCTGTAAGTGGCTGCTGACGGGCAGTCACTTGCAGCCGGCCTGGGCAGTGCCACGTAGCCCCCAGCCCCCGGAAGCCGGGGGCCATGGAAAGGCGAGGGGCGGTCCAGTCCTGCCCCCACGCTGGGGGGAAGGGGAGGCCCTTCCTTCTCTCTCTTACTTCTTACTTCTCACTCCAGCTAAACTTCAGAGGAGCCAGAATATGTGCAACCCCAACCCCAACACAGAACGGGTGAGGGACCATGCAAAAGTCCAGTCCACACACCTGAGCTGGACACAGCAGATGGACAACCAAGTGAACCAGTACAAGTAAGACCAGAAAAACAATCATAGAGACACGATGTCACCAGGCGCACTTCTGCATCGCTGGGTCAAGACCCAGGACTTCATTTTGGAGATACATTCAAGGAGAGCAACACACCCTCCCCTCATTACGGGAGAGGAGAGGATGACCAAAGAGGGGATAATGGGCCCCACATCAAAACTGCAAACTGAAGCAGAGGAGATGATCTTCAAAGGCCATTCACAGACGCCTGAACTCACAGAGAAACTTCTTGACCAACACTGGCTGGGGGCAAGACCCCCCTAAGTCCAACACCAGAGCCATAAGGAAAAGCAGCAAAGTAATGGAGATGGGAATGGTTTGGAGAGGACGGCCTGCAGCAAGAAAACATGGACCGATCACAAACGAATATAACCTGGCCACCCAACGCAAACTTAAGACCGAAAATCTAACAGCAAGGTTCGCCTGGACCCAACAACGCAGCCCCTCACCCAGAGAAAAGACACTAACATAGGAAAGAGACTAATGGACTCAGCACAGTTAATAAACAAGAGTGGGGCTTGAGAGAATGGAAGGGACACCAGAAGGAGGAGGGAGGGGGGAAAATATAATAGAGAGGTTGTAACCTAAAGAACAAAATAAAATTGTATAAAATAAAAATAAAAAGATGTAGTTCAGATTTAATTTTACTCATTTGGTGAGGCTTCCCCCACTGAAGTGAGAGAGTAGTTGATAAAACCCGACAGTGATTATTAAAGATATTAAAATAATGATGGTTTTCAAAGTCATCTAAAGGATGCTATTTTAGATAGGGAGTTAGGTCAGCTTTGTGGATGAAATAAAATTCCAACATTGGGCACTGTGCCCCTGACGATACATTTGGAGAATCACACTGTGCTGTTGCCTGCATTGGTATGTGCACCATGGATATTGCACTCAGCTACTTGTCAAGGATAAATTATAGCCATCAGGAATGTGATGGAGACCAAACTGGTCATCTGCCCTCCAGTCACCATGACTCTGTGGGTTTCAACCTGACTCTGGTGGGGATGGAGTCTGGAAAGTATTTATGTCTTTGCTCCTTTTGAAGACCACTGAAGATGCACTGCCTAGTCTTATAATCTGGACCAACCTTCTCTCCCCATCTTCAGGGTTATTACTGGAAGTCTCCAGGGCTGAGCTGACATTTTCACGCCTTGAAAAATGCCTTCCCCATTGCTCTATAGTTCTACTTGGGGAAATGTGCTCAGGTTTCTCATCCTTGGCTTTGGTGAAAAAAACAGAAAAAAAAAATCAGAAGTCTGTAGATTTGAGGAAATACTAAGTAGTTTTCTTGGTGACTTTTTGAAAAAAGAGCCTTTTCTGTTGCCAGAGAAAAATGTCAAGAGTATAGCTATGGACTATGAACCTGTGGGCCAGAAGCTTCTGGGACTTAGTAACATTTGCTGTTTTGTGTGAGGAAAGAAGGAAGCATTAAGAAGTGTGTTTTGGATAAAGGACCTAGAAAGACAAAAATGAAGAGTGAGTGGTAAGGGGTCTTTAGGGTAAATGAATTTTAAGGGTTTTTGCCTTTCTGCCATTAGTCTCTATGACCAGCACCTGTAGTGTGCAGCTGTCCCATGATTGTACACACCTGGACACAGCGGGTGCCTGCATGTGTAAGTGGCCACACCTGGGCCTAGGAGGCAGCAAGAAAAGGGCAGGTCACCTGGCGGAGGGGTGGAGTGAGCTTGTGAGGAGAAAGGAGAAGACTTGAGACACTTAAGCGACTGTTTCTTTGCTGTTCATTATTAAAAATCCTAAAAAGATAGTATCAAGGGCTCCGACATTCTTTGCCTGCTACAACTGATGATGAACCTACTCGGATTGGGATGGTTACACAACAGGCCTGTTTGTCCCCCCCAAGAACTAAGTTTGTCCCCTTAGAGCACAGAGGGTGAGGGCCAGAGGGTTGGGCAGAGATGCGGATGGAGGAGGTGGGCACCGGGTCTCTTCCCAACTGCTGACAGGAAGTATGCAGTCATTTCGCTGTGGGAAACTAAAACAGAATGGGGAGGCTGTAGAGGGTCAGCCCGGGGCATGTCCAGACATGCTCATATCTGCTCAGCTTTGCCCAGGCCAGACAACTTCCCGAAGGGACTAAAACAAAGCCCTCCCACACGCAGCACTGGGGTGGAAACTCAGCCCATTGTGGCTTGACAAACTTCTCATCTGATTTGCGTGTGATTGGGCCAATCAAAACTCAACTAACTTCTAGTCTAATTTGCATCTTGGGCCACCAATCAGAACTTGATGGACTTATAACCTTGTTTGCAAAGTTGATCTAGGTGAGAAGTATCTCACCTGTGGATGCCTCATCAGGTGGCTCCAAACAGGGCTTATACAGTTTTAAATAGACTCTATGTAACCTGTCTCCAGACCTGCAGTCCTAATAAAACTCCAAATAAGCATTTTTCTTCCACCGGTTCTTAGTTATTCTGGGGCAACATCCTGGAGCACACTGTAGCCTTTGCTTAGGGGTACTAGCGGAGACTCAGCACAATTTTGGATTAAGGATTTGGCGCTTTGGAGGTCCTGGATGTGGGGGGACACTCTCAGTGCTTCTGAAATAGGGTAAAAAGAAAATAAGACTTTCTGACTTAACTGGAACACACCTATGCCTGCCTCTCTAGGAAGCAGGCAGCAAGTTGCTCATCAGCATTTTCACTGTTCACCTACTATTGGTATGCACACATCAGCTACCAGCCTCTCTCAGCTTTCTTTCCCTCTTTCAGACCTAAAAAGAAAAACTTAGAAACACAGTTTAAACTTTAAACTAGTTTGCCTCAATTTACCCTCTTCTAAACCTTCGTGGGTTCTCTCCACCATCCCCAGCCTTCTCAACCAAAATTCCAAGTCAAAGCAAGACTATCAGTGCAGACTAATTTATTTCTAACAAAGTCATGTCCTAATTACTACAAAAGAAACATGTAAGTAAAACTCTGATTACTTTAACATTTAACATTGTCCAAAACCTTTCTCAACATTGTCCAAAGTCCTTTTCCAGATTGCCTAAAAATCCTCAGTCTCTCAGTCCTGATCATCTCACCAACAGTCAGTTCATCTCTAGATGCTCGAAGACATCTTCCTTTGGCTGCTCCTTTGGCGTGCTCCAGCTCTTTCATGCCGTCTTCTCCTTGTCGTCCTCCGCCAGGTAGTAGAAGAAACTTCATGGTACCGGACTCAGCAAAGTTCACTTTCTTTTCAGGCCTGATTTTCGCACGGCCTCTCCCAGACACAAGTTGAACTCAGCAAAACAAACTCCAACCCAGAGTTCAAAACTCCTTAACTGCCTTTACCACACATGCTGCTAGCCTGGGCCAGTCAAAGGCTGCAGGCCCCAGGCCTTGGCCACATAGCCAAGCTCATGGCTCACATATTCATCCCACAAAATGGCAGAAACCAAACCTGAATCTGAACCTAAATTCCAATCGAATCCATCTCTATGTTTCAAAACCCTTTATATACACTTATTCCCCCCCCCCCCCCA
>PVHY01008977.1:0-58722 GCA_004024945.1 Uropsilus gracilis
GATAGATAGATAGATAGATAGATAGATAGATAGATAGATAGATAGATAGATAGATAGATAGATAGATAGATAGATAGATAGATAGATAGATAGATAATAAAATAAAATAAAAATGAGTCTTGTTGAGATATAAAAATCCCCTATTTAATGTGGCTAACCCTATGGTTTTCAGTATATTCACAGAGCTATTGAACCATCACAGCATTCCTTTCTGGGTCTCAATAAGCCAAGAGTAGTGGTTGTGGGGCAGGAGTGGGAATGTGCTTGAAGTGACCTAGCCACAGGAAGCCCTCAGCCAGCAGGAGCAGTTACGGTTATTACATAAGGTCATACAGTGGGTAGAAGTGAAACTGATGAGTCTAGAAACTACCTCCCCAGGAGTGCCCCTTCCCCAAATAGCTGCCTCTGAACAGTGACTTAAGGAGCTATAGAAGGAGCCCAGGACAATGACTGCAACCATTTAAAAGGTTCTGAGATAGCTAATAATCCAATTAGCCACAACCACTCCAAGCCATCAAGCCAGTGATTCTCAGAGTTAACACTTAACACTGTTGGTATTTTTTTAGGATATTTTCCTTACATGCATACTTTTCACAAAGGATCAAGTTCTTTCTAACATAATATTAATGAATATTTTGTCAGAGACAAGATTGAATTAGACGTTGCTTTCCAAAATAGGATAAACCAGTGAAGCAACTAAAAAACCTACAACTAAGTGTACAAAAGGTTTAAAATTAAAATATTCCATTTAATGACTTCAGGAAAACACTATTGATATTCTGTGTTGGGGAGGACAACACTTGTCCCTAGCTTCAGAGGATTCAACTGTACCCCCCTGAAACTAACTGGGGAGCACAGTGGACTGGCTTCTGACACACCTCACCTACTGGCACAAAGCCTAATAAGCCCCCCATACAGAGAAGAATCTATTGGGAAAAACACATAACTCCAAAGGAAGCTCAGTCCCCTTAATTAATCAAGTTAGTCCCTCACTTGTACGTGAAGGGAACCACAATGATGCTATATATTTTAAGGAAAATTGACAATAAAAATGAATGAACCAGAATATTGAACTTATTACATCTTTCAGGAAACAAAACTTGAGGAATAGAAGAGAACTTTAGAGAAAAATTCTAAATTGGTATTCACAATATTCAAAAAGACCTTGCACTCATAAAATAATAACACTTGTGAAAAGGAAACATCAGAACAAAGGGAGAGTACGTAGAAGTTTAAAATATGATTGTTGCTAAGCACCAAACTGACGCACACAACTTTGAGCAGGAGGGAAAGAGGGGGAATGGTGGGGAGGGTGGAGGGAGTAAATCCCTGGGATTACATGATGTGAAATTTATATATAAATTAGAAAGGAAAAAGAAAGATAATCAACCAATAAAATAAAATAAAATATGATTGTCAATATTATTTAGCAGAGAGGCTAACTATTAACACAGATGTGGCCAAGGTTGAATCAGTAACATGCAATATAAAGTAAATGAAGCTTTCCAGAACTTCCAAACAAAATACAAAGAAAAAGTTAAAAAGACAAAACTAATCAATTTAGGTTACCCAACACCCACTCAGTAGAAGTTCAAAAGAGAGAGAACATAAAATGGCATGTGGATATAGTAGATAGGAAGACTTCTGATTTTCAATTTATACACATCTATATTGTTAACTTTTTCAGCACAAGTTTGCATTACATATTTTACACATATTTAAGTTTCTAATAGTTTTTTTATTCTAGCAATTAACACTTAATAAATCATATTAAAAAGTAAGCTGTCTAATGTGAAGAATTTTAAGCCATGAGAATTATATCTCACATATTATGAGAACACAATGGAGAAAACCCATTTGCAGGAAGTTGGATGGCAGAACAGTTCATCAGTAGCCTGAACCAGAGCTTGTCTACAGTCACCAGACAACCAGAAAGCAATGCCTCAGTGATCAGACAAGGTGCCTGATAGAAGGGTGCACAGGAAGCTGGCACACCAGGGCCTAGAGTGTAGTGCCCGTGTTGGGAGGACAACAGGAAGGTGATCGCCAAGTGGGTTAGCCCAAAGGATTGCCAAGAGACCATCTTTTCTGGTTCATGAATGGGACAAAAAAGTACCTGTGACTCATGGTCAGTTGTGTAGCCGGAACAACCTTCTCCCTACCATGTCCAACCAATGCCCTTAATTAGGAAATGTGTTCACTTAAAGAAGTAGTAGAATTCCATCCATTAGTGCAGAGCAGATATTGAAGGGTGAAAGGTGAATTTGGGGTGGTGAAGCAATACATTGATTAACTAGTATAATAATCCACATGGCAGAAGCAAGTCAAGTTGAAATAGATGGAGCAGTGATCAGAGTACAGATGCCCCCAAGTAGCTCTGCTCAATTTCCAGCAACCGAGGCTGCCTCTGAGTGTGACAGTCTCTCAGAGAGGAATGAGTCTCAAATCATAGTCAAGTCAACACATTTCCTATATTGTCTGGGTAACATACATAATTTCCTGCCTCCTGAACCACTGTCAGTATTATTTCTATATGTGTAAAATTTGATGAACAACAAAATATTGGAACTACAAGGAATTTGATCATGAGCTTTGCTATGATACAGCTTCTGATGCAGACTTAATTGCATAGTCATTGGAATTATTTTCTGCAATTCTCAATAATCTGTTCAGTTGACTTGGGGATATTTCTCCTCAACTGTTCTGACACTCATACCATTCCATTTGAATTCCTGTATACGAATCTTAGTCATTTTGTCCTTAATTGCACTATTTCTATACATCCCAGAGTTTTTAGTTCTTTTGAAAAGCATCTATTTGTACATACCAACTCTGCTATTTCTTTCACCTACCATCTTCTCTCACTCATGAGTAGGGAGACCATCTTAGTTACTCTCAATGTCACTTAAAAGAGTGACATTGGGAGTTAAGATAATTAGCAATCTTTCACTGATTGAATGGCATTAGCCAGGATTATCTGTGCATTTGCCAAAATATATGTTCATTCTTCTCATAAATCTGTTAGAACTTCTTCCATGGAGCTAGTTTATGGTAAAGAAAGGGAAATTGCTTTTAAAGCTCTCCAAGTTCTTCATTATCTGACATGCAAACACCCAGAGAATAGATGTGAGTAAAACTCAAGGAAGACAAATATAGCCAAATTTAAACAGATATTTAAATTGTTACAATGTACACCTTCTCTAATCCCACATGTAGGCAAAGGGATTCATCTGTTTTTCCAATCAGTGCATGAAATTTCCCCTTCTCCAAGCACAAAGGCAAAAACACCTCTCACTGGTGTGCAGTGATTATGATGATTCTGGGATATTCTTTAAAGGTTTTAACTAATTCTAGACCCATAAAGAACAAGCCAGAATGAACAATATTTCTGGTGATCTTTTTCTGAAGAGAATACCTAATCACAGAGTTGAATGAACAAAATAAAAAACAAGTCTACTGAATGTAGAAACGATAATCCAGGAGATCTCAATACGTACATGAATTGAAGGCTTCTCTCAGCTTTCTGACCCTTGGAAACCTTGCAAATCTGCTCTTCTCCAGCTCTCCGGGTGTGGTTATCTGTACCGACAGAAAATGTCTACAAATTCCACTCTGGGCTAGCCCTGAACCAAATATAACAGAGCAAAGCTCTTGTACTGGTAAGGTCAAAACCCAACTGGCAACTAAGAATACCCTTTTCTGTCTCAGAACCACAAGGAAAGCTATGGCCCATGGGTTCAGCAAGGAGTTTTTTAGTCCTTCATAAACCTCTTGTCCCTTAAGTGACTCTAGTGAGGTATGGGAGAGAAGAAGAAGAAGAAGGAAACTTCCTAACTTGGCTGCTTAGTTGACAGACTGGCAATCTCACTGAGTGAGCTGGGATGAGCACAAACATGTCTTCATATTTAGAAGACTCGTGGAAGACATTGCCTGGTTGGTTCCTTATTGCCAACAAACTTAAAATCTGTGAACTTTTCAGAGTGAATTTCATAGTCCATAGTCCTTTGAGTCCGTAGTCTGTAGTCCTTTTCCTACTGCCATTCTTAAAGGATGGCACCAAAACTTCCTAGCTCTCAAGGGAACATTTTGGTTATTGACTCTTGAAGAAGGAAGATGAGTGACTTACTCTTTATACCCAGCATCCCATGCCCTCCCACATGCTGAAGACCTTTTGCACACTCATATATGCCACTAGGACAACATGACTCGACTAGGAAGTCTAAGCAGCTGGTTAGCATTTGTGATAAAACATTTATCAGCCTATGAGGGCAAACTTCTCCTGAATGGATTTCTAACCAAAAAAGCATCGATAATTTAAAAGTGTTATAAATGTTCACAGAACATTAGTCATCAAAGATGTTTCCAAATTCATGTACATTTGGGAAATTTAGCTTACCGCAACTACCTCTGGGAGACTCATAAAGTACATATTAAACACTCTGAGAAATCCTACGATGAAAAGAAATCTGTCTGTGGTTAACCTAGCAATCCCAAACTTATTTTCCCACTAAACTCTTGTTTTACATATCATCTATCAATATTCCAGAATATATTTGGCAAAGTATTTGAAGGGGGAAAAAGGAAGTAAAACATACAAAAGGACAACAGGAGAAGCTTTTTCTTTGATAACAGGTATTACAAAATAGCATCTTATAGGAATTAGAAAAAGGTAAGCTACTGGAAGAAGGCATTTTTTATTTTATTTTTTAATTGATTGCACACATGCATATACATACGTACATACATATATACACACATACATACGTACATACATACATATATATTTTTTACATCAGTGTCTGCTCTGAAGTTCTCCCCCCACCTTATCCCGCATCTTAATCTCTTGTGCCCATCCCTCCCCTGATTTTACCTTCTTCCCCTCCCTTGTTCTATGCCTCAGTTCTGTTAACAGTTTTAAATTTTTCTCGACCATTTGTTTGTTTTCTCCATATCCCTCACGTAAGTGAGACCACCCAGTATTTCAAAGAAGGCATTTTTAAAAGGCGGTCCTTCTTTGGGCTGTCACAGCCCCCTATGAGGACAAATAGTTTTGCTGGTGGAGCTGGCTGGATTGTGACCTCCACCTAGCCAAGCACCTTTGTGTGCAGACTCCATTTCAACCCATGACACATTCTCTTCCCATCACCAAAAACAGAGATAGCCCATTTCACTGACACCCACTCCAGCCCTGACTATAATGGTTTTGATAGAACATCTTAAGACGAGAGGTTATCCTGGGATTGGGATGAACAGAATTTTCTGGACCTGCTTCTAAAGCAGATGAGGTTTGGTTAACAGCTCTCACATCTCCTCCAACCGAAGTTAAGTCCTTTATTTTTCTTGTGGTGTTTGTTCTTCAACACAAACACACCTTTGGGTCTTACAGCACAACTGTTGGATGAGCACCCCGAGATAACACAGACAATGCATTGTGCATCCCCACCCCTCAGCAGCATGGAATTCTAGCTCCGGACCTGGAAAGTGAGATTTGCCTAGACCACCAAACACCTCAGGACTATCTTTCTTAACGAATAAAATATTTTCCAGCCCCCACTTTTCACTCACTTGTCTCTCTGATTGATGGATACTCAATAGTTCAGAGGGTTGGTTCTCCAAACCACAGGCAGGGGAAAGGTTAGAACTGAGAGAAATAAGGCATGGGGAAGATGGAATGCACCCAGAAGCACCAGATGCCTGCTAGTTACAGTCTTGGATCTTTCTCCCCACCCATCCACTACCTACAGGATTAATTCACCCTTGTGGTATTGTTATTATTTGTTCTGGGTGATTTTCCTTTTACTAGAACATCTGGCCCTGTAGTTTCATACCCTGGGTTTTCCTGGAAACACTCACAGGGCGGAGTTGGAACTTTCACTACTGGAACTGCCTGGGCCTGAAGTGCTGTGAGCTGTAATATCAGCCCACATCACGTTCTCTCCCTTGTTTCCTTTGCAAAACAGTACTGCAATCAGTCCCACTGTTTTTCAATGAGAGGTGCTGGCACCAAGCCCAGAGGCGGCTGCTCAGGCCTTGTCCTGCCAGGGAGCAGAGATAATGCTGGTCCGATACAAAGCCCTCCCTCCACTTGCCCCGGTGGCTCCCACCCTGCAGCTCTGCCCAGCTTCCCAGATAAGGTCAGAGTGCACCCAGAGGGGCAGCCAGCTGGGTGTGCACTGCTCCCACCCTTGTCCTACTCTCATTGTTGTCCATCTGGCTCATACTACAAGGTTGAAAGGCCCTCGAACTCCTGCAGGGAAACCACAGGGCCCCTTGAGTTTTGGAAAACCCTGATCAAGGGAAACACATTAACTGGAAGGTTCTGAGGGGCCTTCCTGCTGCTCCCTCCTCCCTTGGAATCTTGGTCTCTCCCTTCTGCTCTTCCCTTGACTGTTTTGTTGCTTCAAGCATCTACAGAACTGCTCTTCCCCATCATTCCTGGAGCATGGCTCCTTGCTCAGACTGCAGCTTAGATGTCACCTTCTCCAAGAAAGGAGGCTTCCCTGACCTCCCAGGTTGAAGTAAGGCCCCGTGGATCCCCACGTCAGCCTACCGGCACCTCCGCATGGCATTAGTTACCACCTAAGAGTCAATAGATTTGCTTATTCAAGTTTCACTTGACTTTACTTGTTGGAAGGGAACCCAAAGGGTTGCTACATAGCACCCAGAACAAGTACCTGGCTCATGGAGTTCATACACTGGTCCCTCTACTTGCTGGTCATGTGACCTTGGGAAAGTTACTTAACCTCTTGCCCTGGCTGCTTATCTTAGCAGTAGGAATAATTATAGTGCCTAATATCTGGTATTGTTCAAAGGATTAGACAAGATAATCTTTGTACCATCCTTAGCAAAGCTCCTGGCACAGAGCATGCACCACCATTAGCTGTTATCATATCAAAACAGTGGCTAAGCCACCAGCACTTAGGCACTAGCTCCAATAAGTACTAACTCACCCCAACCTCAGCAACATCCTGAAAGTGCAGAGAGGCACCTGGGCCTGGAGTAGGACTGCCATGGGGGAAGCCATGTCAGCAAGTATGCCAGGGAAGAAGGTTTAGGAGATGCAGTCAGAAGAGAAATGCCTTCTCTCCCTCAAGTAAGAGCTTCTTTCTCCCTCAAGTAAGAAGCTCTTCCCCTTGCCTCCTGTTCCTGCCAACACCACAGGAGGGCCTGGGCCTATGCCTGTTCCAGAGCAGCAGAGGTCAAAGGTCAGAATGATGTTCACTGGGCAGCTTGGCACCCCAATCTGGCTATGTTGGGACCCCTCCTGAGACTTAAGCACAAATGACAGTTCCCTCCTGGCTGTGCACCTAAAAACAGAGCAAAGAAAAATGTCCAAAGCCACATGACATAACCTCAGATATGACAAGGAAAGGAGAAATGCCATCCCCTTTGGTTGTACCTACCTCAGCCTATAACACGGTGAATGCCCTGAGTACCCAAGAAACAAAGCCACCATGCCCAGGATTCAGCATTTCCCAGGAGGCGCTTTATCTGACTCCCCAAAGCACATGGGGACACTGCTTCTTCAAGGAAAAGGAACTGTTTGTCCCTTCAGGCTAGAGACCATCTCTGGAAACTTCTCTTGTCCCACTTTCCCTGCACAGACCTAATTTTCCAAAAGCAGCAGCTGCTTTAACCCCCATCAAGAACCACAGATGCACCCACTGGTGTTCTGATTCACAAACATCACCTGCAGGACTCACTCTGTACCCAGCACTAGGCTTTTATCAGTACCCAGCAAATGCCATGTCTACTGATAATATCATTTCCCCAGGTCAGTCTGATTATGATTCTTACTTTGTTTACATTGGGATGCCAGTGCTGAGAAGGCGAAGCCCTGCCAGGCAAACACCTATCAGCTCACCAACAAAGGAGAAAGGAGAAGGCCGTGAACCTCAGTAAGTTCTCCCAGCCACTCCCCACACCCTCTCACTCCCCCCTTCTCCCACCCACCCACCCCTTGGCACTGCCAGGTCTTCAGAGTTATTACACAACTCTCCACCACCTTCCAGGCATCTCATAAAAAGACACATGGGTTTGCCAGGTCTTATTTGGGTCTCTTCATAAGCTTAAGATCAAGATTTGGGTGCAAGTATGTACTGGGAGTCACCAGTACACAGGTAGCTGCTGAAAACAAAGTCAGGGAAGAGAAGCATGTCAGTGAAAGCGTGTAAGGGGGGAAACTCAGGACTGCAGATAGCTGGGCTCTGTCCCACTGGAACTACTAGGACTACCCCTAACCTGTCCTCTACTGGCTGAAGGTTATTCCTGGGATGCTAACTCTCCAGGAATCAACTGTGTCCCCAGGAAGTGCTGCTGAAGAGCCCAGGTAGCCTCTGGCCTTATACAGTGTCTGGGGTCTCCGGTGGTATCTAGGCCCAAGGATGTGAGCAAGACCCATAGCTCCTGTGCTGTCAAGGTCAGGGTCCTAGAGAGCTTCTGAGAACAAGGCTGCTGAGAGAGCCGTGTACACCTCTCAGATCTGTCTTAATTCCTGAAGATCCCTTCAACAATGGCTTTCTGGGTTCTTCAAAAGATCCATAGACATGAAGCAATGCCCTCCCCATCAGCAGCCTGAGCCCCAAACTCAGAATCAGGGTCCCCAGAGTCAGAGTAGACACTTGGCTTTAGACACTGGGAGGAGGCTAATCTCACCAGTTTTATATGAAGACCAAGCAGGAAAAGAGATAGAGTAGTTGGCTTTGCAAACCTTTGAAGTTCAGATTAAAAGCACAGCAGGGAGGCACACACCCTTCCCCCAAGAATGGGGAAAAGTGAGCTCAGGAACTGGTGGAATAAATGGGATCCTAATGAGAAAAAAAAATAATCTCTCCTCCCTAGTGCCTCCTCCACCCACCCATCTGGACATGCCTACGCCCACCATCCCTGGGCAGGAGCAGGCTTACTCTGCACAACAGTACTGTTACAGAGGAAATTTTCCTGGAATTCAGCCTTGGAAAAATTCACCCAACTACCATTTGATACCTTGATCCACAAAGCCCCCACCCCTCTCAGGGGCTCTGTAACCCCTCTATGGTCTTGGGATAATATTCTGCTTCAACTAAATACCACATTGATCTTTGCCAACAAAGAATTTTCCACATGCATTGCTGCCTCTGTTGCATAATCAAAAGTGGCAGTTAACTTGGCAGGAAAGGTTCCAAGGAAGAGGGGAAAGTCTCCTTCTGCCTGGACTGCAGCCCAAGTTCAAGGTCAACTCTTTATCGGAGCTAAAAAAAAAAAAAAAAAAAAAAGGTCAAGATTTTTTCTGCAACTTAAAGCCTAGAATAAAAATGCTTACTCTCAGCTCACCAAGATGATGGCAAAGGGATCAGAGAGTGAACAAATAAGTCCTGGATTCAGTTCAATTCTCTTCTACTTTTGCTGCTTCAGAATCATCACTTGGCCTCTTAAAACCTGTAAAACGATGGGTCAGTCAGGGATAAAAGGCAGTCGTCTCCAGGAACAGCACCTATGTATTCAGGATAGAGACCCGGCAACTAAAAGCCATCTCACCCTGGAACACACTGATGCCCATTCTGCAGCTGAATGAATAAGTATGGCAAGCACCTCTGCTCTTGACTTCCACACCCCTGGAGGACACTGTCATCAGTTATGATAGTTTTTAATACTGAATCTGGATGCAATATAATAGCTCTTCTTAGTACAGCTCAAACAAACTCTAAGACTTTCCACATTCACCTTCTGAAGGAAGAGAAATAGACTGTAACTCAGAGGAGAGACATAAGCATATGACTGAGTATTTTAATTTGGTCTTTATGTGAATCTACTCTTCTATCATTCTGATTAGGGTACAAAATGCATTTGATCAGCAAATACCCCATAAGATCAGGCCACTTGGAGTCCTTGTAGGTAAATACACATCTAGATCCCTGTAGACAATTTCTCATCCCAACCACATAGAAAAAAAACAGTGCTGAGGCAGATCCCTCCCTCCCAGCAATTATGAACCTCTAAGCATTGCTCACTCTTGAAATGCCCAGTGACTGGGATCTGAGTCAACTGGGACTCATGCCCTCCCACCAATTCCATATGGGTGAAGCATTGTACCAGTCAGAGAAACAAATAATAGGAGATTATAGAGAGAGATTTATGATAAGTAAGCCCTGACTCATATGACTATGAAGGCTGAGAAAT
The DNA here is from genome assembly GCA_004024945.1 of Uropsilus gracilis. Lineage (NCBI taxonomy): Eukaryota > Metazoa > Chordata > Mammalia > Eulipotyphla > Talpidae > Uropsilus > Uropsilus gracilis. The sequence continues at coordinate 10,159 of PVHY01008977.1, forward strand.
CCCACAATCTACCATTTGCAAGTTGGAGACCCAAGAAAGTCAATGGCACAGTTTGAAAACCTGAGAGCTGGAGAGCTGATATGTAGATTCCAGGTGAACTTCAAAGATTTGAAATACCAGTTCCCATTCTATGAATTGAGCTTACAGAGGAAAAGAGAAGAGCAAGTAGATTATCCTTCCATTTCTCCATTCTTTTTTCGTTTGTTTTTGTTTTTTGTTGTTGTTTTTTTTAATAATTTTAAAATTTTTTTGCTGGGGAGAAAGGAAGTTGCATAGATAGGTATACATATTATAATACCATAATTACAAAATTATAACTATGGAAAATAATATGTTATTTACTAATGTGTGATTTAAAAGTTTCAAATACCACTGGAATGGCAAACATCAAATCCAGTGTACTATTTATTATTTCTGGGGATGTATAATGGGGAATACGATAGAAGAGATATCCACAGAGAATGTCAACTATCTCTGTGATGGTTGTTCCTTTTTTAGATTTAATTTAAATTATTTTAAATTTGCATATATATGTGTATTTATATTAATATTACATTATTGCATTACAGTGTACTCCAGGGTTTTCCCACTTTGCTAACACATGTTAACCATCCTGATCTTTTGTGCCCTTCACCTCCCCTGCCTTCATCCCCCTCCTCCTCTCTCGCTCCATTCTTCAGTCCCATTGGTTGATTTTATTTCTTCTTATTCGTTTGTTTGTTTTTCCCTATATCCATCATATAAGTGAGACCATCCTGTATTTCTCATTTTCATTTTGACTTATTTCTGCTAATATGAGTCTTTCTAATTCCATTCAGGTTGCTGCAAATGACATGTGCTTGTCCTCCTTGATGGATGCATAGTATTTCATCGTGTATCTGTACCACTATTTTTTTGCCAATCGTCTGTTTTGGGGCATTTGGTTTGTTTCCAAATCTTGGCAATTGTAAACAGAGCTGCAATAAACATGCACATACAGGTGTCCTTTTGAATTAATGTTTTCATGTCCTCTGGGTAGATTCCCAAAAGTGGGATTGCTGGGTCAAATGGTAAGTCCATTTTCAATTGTTTGAGGGTCCTTCACACAGTCTTCCATAGTGGCTGGACCAGTTTGCACTCCACCAGCAGTGTAAGAGAGCTCCTTTTTCTCCACATCTGCGTCAACATTTGTTGTTGTCCGTTTTATTAATGTGGGCCATTCTTAGTGGTGTAAGATGGTATCTCAGTGTGGTTTTAATTTGAATTTCCCTGATGATTAGTGATGTGGAGCATTTTTTCATATGCCTATTAGCCATTTGTCTCTCCTCTTTGGTGAAGTGTCTTTTTAGTTCTTCTCCCCATTTTTTTGACTGGGTTTTTTGCTTTGTTTTTGTTGAATTGTAGGAGTTCTTTGTGGATCTTTGTTATCAGACCCTTGTCACTTGTCTGGAGGGCAAAAATTTTCTCCCAATCGGTTGGGTTTCTTCTTGTTTTGTTTACTGTCTCTTTTGCTGAAGAGAAACTTTTTAGTTTTATATAGTCCCAGCTGTTTATGTTTTCCTTCATTTTTTTGCCGGCCATAGTTGTTTCCCCAAATGGATTTCTGAGGTGAAATTCATGAAGGGTTTTGCCCAGGTTTTCTCCTATATATTTTATGGTTGCAGGTCTCCCTTCCAGGTCCTTTATTCATTTTGAGTTCATTTTTGTACAGGGTGTGAGGGTGTTGTCCTGGTCCATTTTTTTACATGTTTGATCCAGTTTTCCCAGCACCATTTACTGAAGAGGCTATCCTTGTTCCAGAGTATGTTTTCTGCCTCTTTGTCAAAGATTAGTTGACCATATATGTGTGGTTTTATTTCTGGGTCTTAGATTCTGATCCATTGGTCTGTTCGTCTGTTTTTATACCAGTACCATGCTGTTTTAAGTATTATGGCTTTGTAGTATAGTTTGAAGTCTGGACTAGTAATACCTCCATTCTCTCTTCTGTTTGTCAAAAGGGTTTTGGCTATTCAGGGTCTTTTGTTGTTCCATATGAATTTTAGTAAACTTTGTTCTATCTCTTTAAAAATATGTCATTGGGATTTTTATTGGAATTGCATTGAATCTATAGATTGACTTTGGTAGTATGACGATTTTGATAATGTTGATTCTTCCAGTGCATGAACAGGGAATGTCTTTCCATTTTTTAACATCATCTTCTATTTCTTTTAAGAATGTTTTATAGTTTTCTTTGTATAGGTCTTTTAATTCTTTTGTTAGGTTTATTCCCAAGTATTTGATTTTCTTTGGTGCAGTGGTAAATGGGATTTTTTTAAATTTCTTCTTCTTCTGATTGATTCTTTGCATATATGAATACTGATGATTTTTGTGTGTTGATTTTGTATCCAGCTACCTTATGGAATTGGTTTATTATTTCAATCAGCTTTTCTGTCGATTTTTCTGGTTCTCTACATAGAGTATCATATCATCCACATATAATGATAGCTTTATTTCTTCTTTCCCTATTTGGATTCCTTTTATGTCTTTCTCTTGTCTTATTACCCTAGCTAGTAGTTCCAGAACTATGTTGAAAAGGAGTGGAGAGAGTGGCATCCTTGCCTGGTTCCAGACCTTAATTGAAATGGTTTCAGTTTTTCCCCATTGAGGATGATATTTGCTGTGGGTCTGTCATGTATGGCTTTTATTATGTTGAGGTATGTTCCTTTCATACCAATTTTTTCCAGGGCTTTCATCATGAAAGGATGCTGAACTTTATCAAATGCTTTTTCTGCGTCTATCACTATGATCATATGGTTTTTGTCTTTCTCTTTGTTGATGTGATGGATTATGTTGATTGATTTTCAGATGCTGAACCATCCCTCTGGCCCTGGTATGAATCCCACTTGGTCATGATAGATAATCCTTTTTATGCAATGTTGGATTTGGTTTGCCAGGATTTTGTTTAGAATTTTTACATCTGTGTTCATTAGGGAGATTGGTCCATAGTTCTCTTTCTTTGTACTATCTTTATTTGGTTTCGGAATCAGTGTAATGTTTGCTTCATAGAAGGTATTTGGTAGCTTTCCTTCTTTCTCAATTTTTTGAAGAAGTTTTAATAGTACTGGTATTAATTCCTCTTTGAAAGTTTGGTAGAATTCATTTGTGAAACCATCTGGACCTGGGCTCTTGTTTTTAGGGAGGGTTCTGATGACTGCCTAAATTTCACTACTTGTGATTAACCTGTTTAAGTTTTCTACTTCTTCTTTGTTCAATTTGGATGACTGTATTGTTCTAGGAATTTGTCCATCTCTTTCAGGTTCCTGTATTTGTTTGCGTATAGATGTTCATAGTAGTCTCTAATTATCTTTTGGATTTTTGCTGGGTCTTTTTGGAGCTGCTGGGTCTGTTATAATAGCTCCCTTTTCGTTTATGATCCTGTTTATTTGAGTTTCCTCTCTTCTTTTCTTTGTAGGCCTTGCAAGGGGCTTATCAATTTTATTTATTTTTTTGAAAGAACAAGCTTTTGGTTTTGTTTATCTTCTTGATGGTCTTTTTGTTTTCTATTTCATTAATCTCTGCTTTTATTTTTGTTATTTCTTGTCTTCTGCTGGGTTTTGAATTTTTTGTTGTTGTTGTTGCTCTTTTTCTAGGTCCTCAAGTTGGGAGGTTAGAGTATTTCTTTAGGCTCTTTCAATTCTTTTTATTTGGGCCTGTATTCTATGAACTTTCCTCTTAATACTGCTTTGGCTGCACCCCACACATTTTGGAACATTGTGTCCAAACATTGTGTTGTCCTTGTAGTTTGCCTCTATGTAGGTTTTAATTTCTTCTTTGATATCCTCTTTTACCCATTCATCTTCCAAAAGCCTGTTGTTCCATCTCCATGTAGTGTTTACTCTCTTTATTTTCTTTTCATTGTTGATTTCTAATTTGATGCCTTTATGATCAGAGAAAAAGGTTGGTATTATTTTAATCTTTGTGTATTTGTTCAGGTTTGTCTTGTGCCCTAATATATGGTCAATTTTAGAGAATGAATTGTGTGCATTTTTTTTTTAAAAAGTGTATTCTCTTCCTTGGGGGTGCAGGGTCCTGTATATATCTATTAGGTCCATTTGGTCTCGCTCTTCCTTTAAAGCTTTTGTGTTTTTGTGTAGTTGCTGTTTTTTTGAACTGTCTTTTGTTGAGAGTGGCGTGTTAAAATCTCCTACCACATATGTATTCTCACCAATATTTGATTTCAGTTCTACTAGTAGTTGTTTTATGAATTTTGGTGCTCCCTCATTAGGTGTGTATATGTTGATTATTGTTATGTCTTTTTGGTGGATTGACCCTTTAACCATTAGGAGGTGGCCATCTTTGTCTTTTGTCACTTTTCTTAATTTGAAGTCTGCTCTGTCTGATATAAGAATGGCAACCCCTGCTTTCTTGTGGGGGCCATTTGCTTGTAGTATAGTTTTCCAGTCCAGCACCTTCAGTCTATGTTTATCCTTAGAGATCAGATGTGTTTCTTGGAGGCAGCAGAATGTTGGGTTCTGTTTTCTGATCCAGTCTGCAACTCTTCATCTTTTGATTGCTAAGTTTAGACCATTGACATTTAGGGTGATTATTGATGTTTGCGATTCTAACAGTTTCCTGGTGGTCATTCTGGGGTTTATTTGTTTTTTTTTTTTTTTATTTGTTCTTCTTATGGTTTTGATCTTGAGGCCTCCTGCAAAATTTCTTGGAGTAAGAGTTTAGTGATAGCAAATTTCTGGAGACTTTGCTTGTCAGAGGAGGTTCTATTTTTTTCCTTCAAAGAGGAAGATAACTTTGCAGGGTAGAGTACTCTTGGCTGGCACTTTTTTCTTGGAGTTTTTTGTAGATGTGACTCCATTCTTCCCTTGTCTGGGGTGTCTCTTCTGGAAAATCTGTGGTCAAGCTAATGGATTTTCCTTTGTAGGTTATCTGTTTCTTTTCTCTAGCCATTCTCATTATTTTTTCCTTATCTTGGGTTCTTGGAAGTTTTACGATGATATGTCTTGCTGTGGCTTTTCTTTCATTAAAGTAGTTTGGTGTCGTTTTGGCTTCCTATATGTCTATTTTCATTTCTTCAGATTTGGGAAGTTCTCTTCCATTATTATGTTAGAAAGCCTTTCAGTTCCCATGACTCTCTCCTCTCCTTCTGGGATTCCTATTACTCTTATGTTTCTTTTCTTTAAGGAATCTGACATATCTCTGAGTTTTTCTTCAGTCTTCTTGCTTTGTTTATCTCTCTCTCTTTCTTTGTCCTCTATTTCTGTATCCTCAAGTGTGCTGATTCGTTCTTCTATTTCATCTAATCTGCTTCCATGGCTTTTCTGTGCATTTTTGAGCTCTTCTATAGCAACTCTTAAATCCTGGGTCTTTTCAATTTCAATTTTAGGGATTCATTTTCATTCTTTAGTTCGTTGACTAGGTTATACATATTGATGCTTTCTTTTTTATATGCTTCTACTTCTTCCCTTAGTACATTAAATGCTTCTATCATTCTGTTGTCCATTTTTTCTAATTCTCTTATTTGTTGGAGTGCACTTAACATGTTGATGTTGGAATCTTTGTCTGAGATACAGATACACATCATTTCTTTAATGGTTTCCTTGGTGTTTTCTGGAGATTGTCTTTTCTTTGGTGGTGATGGATTATTACCTGTAGGACTTGCTTGCATGTCTACAGATTTTCTCCTTACTGTGTTTTGCTTTCTGACTTGTTCTACTTATGAGAAACCATGGATCTGATTGGTCAGCATGCTGATAGTAAGGTTTTCCAGATTGCAAGTAGATCTGTACTTCAGTTTAGTAATTTGCAAGTAGATCTGTAGTCTAGTTTAGAGATTTCTGTCATCTCACCTTGGTGGGAGAAAGGTTGGGCAGGTTCCCTCAGGAACCTGGCTGAAGGGGGTGACTCTCCAGATCTGCGGTAACAGTGGTGGCACAAAGAAGGGACCCTCCCAGAGGCCTCCATTTCTCCATTCTATGCAAGCTCACAGTGGATTATGCCTGGCTACAAAGGGATCTCAATTCTCTTTACTCAGTTCACCAATTCAAATATTAATCTCTCCTGGATACACCCTCGGATGCACACAGAAATAACACATAAGAAGATATCTAGGTAGCTTGTGACCTAGTTAAGTTGATTTATAAAATTCATACTCACAAATTAATGACAGCAATGAAGTGGAAAAGAAAGCACAGAAAGACAACAGAGAGAGGGGGTAGATTTGGGGTGCAGAAACCTGCAAAGGTTTTAGCCCCTGCTGGCTGAGCTGTTTATAAATACTAGCAATAATCATCTATGATCCCTCTGGGGAAGCCTGCAAGACTCTGTTTTAGACACAAACATTAAAGTTCACTGAGTGACTTTTAGAACATCATCCAAAAACCCTTGAGATTGTGACACTGCTGATCTTCACATTAGAACACAGAGCTGATGGTCTTGCTTGGGGGTAAGAAAAGACTTACATTCATCCTTCTGCATGAGGTTGTGGTCAGGACCTTCTCTGGTACCATCTGTGGACACCCACACTGTTACCCTGCCTAGAGATACCCAGAAAGTGTGCACTGATTGCCCTGTGTAAATAAACTGTCTACTTTTCTGTAAAATGAGAACAAATGGAGTGGGTCATTCTCACTACTTATGCAATGCATTGAGGGACATCAGGCTAAAAAGCCAATTTTCAATGTGTTCATTTCCTGTTCATTATCTCTCAAGCTGAGAAATATAAAAACAAATGCAGAAAACTCTAGGCATGAAAAGAAAGGGATGGGGATGGAATTCCATGCAAGTGGTTTTAATGGTTGGGAAGGAGTTCTATATTTGCTCCAGTAATTTCCAGGAGACCTTAACTGTTTCCTCCTGCTGGTTTCAATTAACATCCCCAGGACAATAAATTAGGAAATTAGTGGATTTAACAAGAGCCATGGGGATATAAGCATAAGAGAAACTACAGTGGCAGAAAGAGCAGGGGGACCCTGACAATGACTGGCCCAGTGCTACAGGCCACATCCCCAAGAACTGACCCACTGAGGAAACAGACCACATGCAAGTCTTGGCACCCTATCCATCTAATGTAGTGCCAGCTTTCATTTTTTTTTTCAGAGCTTCAATGAAAAAAAAGTCTTTTATTCCTCTAAGAAATATTTCAGGACACAGAGGCAAAACATATGCAGGACTGAAATATGGTGCCCCTCCTTTCCTACTCCCACACCTGCCATAAACAACAGGGTGAGTACCAGGTTTCTCGACAAACATAAGATTTCTTGGGAAATGAAACAGATGAGGCAAAATGCTAATTTGCCCAGTCTGTTTAAGGAAAGATACTCTTAACAAAGAAAACTCTTTGCCAGCATAATTTTGACCACAGAATTGTTCCTCTCTGGCAGACATGGCTGACTGTTTACCAAAGGCTATTCTCCCTTCCATATTGTTGATATTCTTGGGAAGTGGCAACTCAGCCTGGGAGAAGGGCTACAATCAAGGAACTTATCATCAACCAGCAGGGCTTTGACTAATGGCCACCCAGGTCAACAGCCTGTTCCTCTTGCAGAGAGGTACCCATGAAAGCATGTGAGTGGAGTGGGTACAGTTGAAAGCAGCCTTGGTTTCCCTGCTTATTCTTCCCCTACTGACTGGTTCAGCATCAGTGACAAGGAAACACTGGGTCATGCACTGAAGACAGGAGAGTACCTGTCTGCTGGATCCCCAGATGCCTGTGGGAAGTAGAGCTCCCCCACTATTAGCCAACCAGAAGAAGGTCCTAAGAAATAAAATATTAGCATTAAGTCATTGGAGTTTGCCTGTTGTCACAGCTAGGTTGTTCTAACTAACCTAGCTTCCTTGATTAGAAGGGAAGACCCATTCCTGAGGCAAACAATAGCCCCCAAATCCAAGATTATTTACATAATCACCTTAATCAATATGGTTTTTATTTCCAGGAATACATCCTATCTGTGATCTGCCACCTAAAAGGAAATGGATCAGCATACCAGAAGGAAAAGAGGTATCATTAGTTTGGGTTTGCAAAGCTTCTGCTTGTAAGGCTGCCAACTGCAGACACCTTTGCCTTTCACCTCAACATATATCCTAGAACATGGGGCCATTAGCTATGTGCCCCTGACCTTATCAAATACCATAGACTCAGTTCCGTCAGGCTGCAGATGATAGTATTTGAGGCTTTCTGTACAGTCTAAATGTGCTATCATATTTCCCAAACAGGTTTACTTTGGACACTTAACCATCCATGCCCACTCACACTCCTTCACCCCCCTCCAATAAAATCCCTGTGCAGATTCCTAGTTTCAGAAGGCCCAACAGAGGTGTAGTGCTGTGAAATTATCTAGAAGTTCTGCTGGATAGCAGTGGTATCATTACCCATAAAGGTGGCAATTTATGTAAACCATTCCCAAATCTTGAGCAAAGTGATTGAGCACCTCTCTTCCCAACCCCACAGTCAATGAATGACTCCACATTGGTAGCTTGAAGTCAGCTCTGGAGAAAGTATTTATACCATGGAAATTGGCACAAACTACAAAATCAGGGTTTTATGATCCAGGGAATGGATATCATTTGCAGAACTGCTCAGCAAACAATCAGTGGAATGAGTTCTGTCCGGCTGCCTCCTTCCTTCTCAGAAAGGATGGGACATAACACCCTTCTCCAGGGCATGGCAACGCCCCATCGACTATGCTCAGTGACATTTGCCATGTCTTTGTGCTGGACGTGATGAGAAAGGAGACCAAGGAGCAATGACCTTCCATGGCAAATGATGTACGGCAATGCTGAACCACTGCAGACAAATGGGCTTCAAGAGGTAGATTCATCATCATCATGGATGCCACAAAACAGATCCTGACTCAGTAATCAGATTCTAGTTATTTGTGCTGCCACTCACTTGGGCACTTTGAAGGTCTTCTGAGAGAAGCAGAGGAAAAGAAGAAGACTAAGCTCTTATCAGGCTATAAAGCCCAAATCTTGGCTTTTACATGGGTTAATGCACTTGACCTCTACAAAGTCCTGTGTATTAGAACTGCACCCATTTGAAAAGTGAAAAGATGAGGGTCCAGGAGGCCACAGCAGCAACTTGCCTAAAGGTCACTCTGATAAGGAGTCTGTATAAAAATTCAGGTATGTCTGCCTCTAACTGCCACACTATTTGCATCATGTAACACTGCCAATGAGACTGATTTATTTGTGGAACTAAGGTAGAAGCAACAACCACCCAAGCCTCATGAAAAATTAGTGACAAATCTGTATTATTTTTAAACAGTTCTGTTGAGATATACTTCTTATTCCTAAAATCTATCCTTTCAAAGTGCACAATTTGGTGGGTTTTAGCATATTCAGGGTTGTACAACCATCTCCATTACCCAATTCCAGAACATTTTCATCATCCCCCCCAAAAAAAGCTTCAAGTCCATTAGCAGTTCCTCCCTAACCCTCCTTCTTGTAACCCCAGTAGCACTAATCTACTTTCTTGCTCAGTGAATGCCTATTCTAGACACTTTATATAAATGGAATCCTACAATCTGTGGCCTTTTGTGTCTTACTTCCTTCACTTAGCATAATATTGACAGATCTGTTTTAAAGTTCATGGAGTTCTACAGATGAAATTCACTACATTGAAGGGCAAACATATGCAGTTTTTATTTAAACACCAGTATATTTAAACACCAGTAAGCAACAAATATGAAGTACTAGCATCAACATGCTTTTCAATTCAATTCAATAACATTTATTGAATGCCAAGTATATACCAGTCACAAAACAGACAAAATCTCTGCCCTCATGCAGTTTACATTATGTTGGGGAAAACAAACAACGAAATAAACAGACATGACAAAATAATAATAATAATATAGTTTTTTTTTCATTCTCCCCTAGTCTCCACATCACAAACAAATAAACATTTCCTTTAGTTCTCTTCCCACCATTACTATTCCTAACACACTAGACTTTTTTTTTCCATTCCTGCATTTATCCTTATAAAGAAAATTTAATCTTGAGTCCACACCTGTGTGCAATTCTCCTACCCATCTGTGACCAGGCCTTCTTTTCCCCTGTCCTTTTCCTAATAAACTTGTGCTTTAAAATCTGAATCCACACCTGTGAATGAGGGAGAGTTCTAAAGGAATCTCAGTTTCTTCCACCAAAATATAGACCATTATTTCTACCAACAGATATAATGAATCATGGCTTTGTAATTACCTTCTCTTACTATCAAGCCTTCCATTCATTAGCAAGAAAACTGAAAGCACCAGGCCAGGAGGTGGTGTTGCCACTATGCAGGTTATCTCTGAGGTGATCCCGTAATCTCTCTACTTGACTTCACCACCTACCACTGGCCCATGACATCCCTGCCCCTTGCTTGCATCTGGCCGTAGGGACTCAATTCTAATTAATACAACACAGTAGTATTCATCAGTATCACTTCTGAAATTGTGTGCAGAAAGGAGTTAACAGCAAGCCTGAGACTCTTCTCCACTGAGAGTGCCTCAACTGATGTCTAGGAATTTGGATTTCAGGAGGACAGATCTCTGCCACACCTGACAAGCAGGACTCACTATGCCTAAAGGACTGATGCAAGCTGACACCTCATGCTGAGCTCCGTCCTTCCTCCTGGGAGTCTGGAGTTCTCATACAGGCTTGGCAGAGGGGCTAGGTGCATCTTTATTGAGGGTTCCTTGGAGACAGGCTTTCATGTGTCGCTGCCCACTGCTGGGGGGGGGTGGGTGGGAGGGGGTGCAGGTGTCCTATGAGGCTCATGGAGACAACTCTGGAAACTTGTGGCTGGTTCTTTGAGATTTCACCTCAAGTTCCTCACCCCTTTGCTTATTTTGCTTGTCTCCTCTCACTTTATTTATCTCAATTTAGGCATAAAGCCTAAACTGCAGCCTGTATGCTATGACCCTTTAAAATATGACTCTGCTGAGTCCTACAAGCCCTCCTAGCAAGTCACCAAACCTGGCAGTAAGGTTTAGAGTCCTACATACATGAGATCACCAGCTGAGGGTGATGCATGGGTCATTCTCAGTCATATTCTCTCTCCCAGTCTGAACCCCAAACACCAACCCAGTCTCTTTTTTCTCCAATGGACCTCTGATATGATGAGGCATAGACACGACCTTAAACCACAACCTGTGAGAGACCCTGAGCCCAAGGGGTAAGCTGCATTGGGGTTTCTGATCCACAGATACAGGGAGACACCCTGTTCCAAGCTGCTAAGTTTTAGAGTAATTTATTGCACAGCAATAGATAACTAACATACCCTTCCCCTAACGATCATTACCATTTATATTTCAGGATATTTCTCTTCCAGTGCTTTTCCTTACCCACATATATGTGGAATAATACATGTGCTAACTGAAGCTGAACCCATGCCCTCCCCTGCTTTTTGAAACATTATTGTTAAAGAAATAAAGGCATAAAGCAGAGGTACAACATTTCCTTTAATTGTTATAAGCAATTTTACATTCCAGAATAATAGCCTGTCCGTTTTTTGTTGTTGTTGTTATTTTTTCTCTTTTTTGAGTCAAATCTTCCCTTTGTTCTGGGGAGCAGGGGAGAGAGCAGTAATGGACTTTTTGGTCATGCAATCATGAGATCCCATTCTAAAATACAAACGCTAAGCTAACTCGTTCAACACAATAACATAAATGATATTATCTTCTCTGTGGTTGGAAATAATTTCTACAAATTATGCTTTCTTTGGAAAGCTGTTTTCCCCTGTCTGCAGTCTCACAGGGATTGGTGGCAAGGACTCTGGGGAGGGGAGAAAAGCATAAGGACATTCTCAAGAGTCCTTGAAAAATGGAAAGCAGCTGAAAGAAAAGGGGAGAAATGACCATAACTGGACACATGGGTGAGATGGACCCAAGTGTTGAGTTTTCTGGAAGCAAATGTACCTACTACAAGTTTTAAGTTTCTGATGTTGCTACTCTCACATATTATACCATGGACACATGAAAGTGGTATGAATAACAATAGCTCAGTCTTACCTGTGTTTGGAGAACCTAAGGAACCAATGTCTGTCTACATTTCTGCAGTGTCATGAGTAAAGAGATCAGCCTGGAGAAATTGGCTTCAAAAGAATAAGAGGTGACCTACAAAAGAGTGAAATGCCTAAGACTAAGGTGAGGAGAAACAAAGGGAGGAAGCTTCTAGAAAAAGAATTTTTATACTCAGGGCATATGGGGTCTAGAGCCAGAGAATGGAATACTAAAGGCAAGTGTAGCCTCTTCAGGCTACAAGAAATTGAAACATAGAAGTCACATTTATTTTTTATAACAAATTATAAACAAATTGAACATACTATATATTTTCTTTAATTCACTAAACAGTACTTAGTATCTTAAATTTTTTTCCTACAATGCAATTTATACTGACATCTAAGTATTCCATCATATGGAAAAACTATAATTTACTTTGCCAAGTTGCTATTATTGGACATGTAGGTCATTTCCAAATTTTCATCACTCATGTAAACAATGCCATAACAAACATCCTTGTACTAAGTCTTTGCCCAAAACTATAATGATATCTTTAGAACATTTTGCTAGGAATGGAATTGACAGATCAAAGGATATACAATTTTATGAGTTTTGATGCATTTTTCCAAATTGCTTTCCAATTCAAACTCTTGGCATCAGGAACTGAGTGTACTTTGCCCTACCACTTAGCCAAAACTGGATCTTATCTTCCTATTATTTTTACAACATGATATGCAGGCATGTTCTTACACTTGCTTGAACACACTATCATAGAGAGGTGGCTGAAAATCACCTTTCTGTTTGGTTCTTCTGGGCAGCCCAAGAATAAACATTGCCATCATCCCAGGTTCTTATATCTACTGAAGCAGACAAACAAGAAACTGCTCACCTCAGTAGCCAGTTCCAAGTACAAGTGCAGACTGTATTGACTATAAAAGTGCATTTCTTTTGCATTTAACATTTACAATTTCTTCATACTTATGCCAAAAAAAAAATGGAAGAAACATATATAAGTCTTAGAGAGCTGGAAAAAAGGGAAAAATATATTTCTAGCTAGGGGAAGTAACAACTGCTATTATAAGTAGAGAAATTCTGTTTTTTAAACCAGGCTTTTGTAACAAAAGACCTTAATGGAAAATGTTCCATTTGTGTCTCTTTGTTCCATCTGAAATTATGTGTTCTGCTCTTTTGCCTCACTCAGGCACTGCAAAAACCTATCCAATAGCAGCTTTGGGGAAAAAAAGGAGGTTCCAGGTAAAACATGGTGTGAGAACAGCTAGAATGTATTATTTCCTCATTTACTAATGATCTCTATTCTTTATATAGAAAACATAGACTATGATTGAATATAAAAGGTCATTAACTTGAGGACCTTTAAATAATAAGCCAATTCTGCAAAAATACATTGAGTGAATATTAAGTGCCTTGTTGGGATAATGACAGGGAGAAGAAATGAGGAACACAGAATAAGGAAAGTAACAAGCTCCATCCTCAGGAAGCTACCCACTTAGTGCAGGGTATACATACACACACCCTAAACCACACACATATACTTGCATGCACAGTACATATGTGCACGTATATGTTAAACATGTATCTGCATATACATAACATGCGTGTATCTTGTGGCATCTGCACAATGTATGCAGGCATGTGTGTGTACATGCATAAACATAGTGGACACTGGTGTATATAGACACATGCCTGTCCAATACATACACAAGATATAAATGCACATATACGCATAAATATACATCTGTATACACACATATATCTATTTATACGTGCATGTACACAACACATATACATGAACACAGACACAAAATACACATGTATGCATACACACATACACACATCTGCCCAAGTGGAGAATCAGAACAGAAGTATGAGAAACTGTCTGAGGGAGAGGAGAGGAGAGGAGAGTAACAGAGTGACTAAAAATACAGACTGAATGAGAAGACAGACAGACCTCCTTGGAGACAAGAAAAGGACTGCAGACGAAGACTAGCTATGAGAAAGAGAAGCAGTGGAGAAATATGTTGGAGCTGAGGAAGCAAGTGTGCCACTGGACCATGGGGTGCAGACCTTTCTGACACAGAGGAAAGTGCAGACAAGTTTGAAGAGAAGGTTGACGGTTATACACAATGTATTCCAGTTCTATAACATTCTGGAAAAGGTTAACTATGGAGACAGTAAAAAGCTGGAAGGGGAAAGGGTGAATAATTGAAGCACAGAGGATGCTTAGGGCAATGAAACTACCTTGTATGGCACCATAGTGTACAGTACCACCCCAAACCCACCACCACAATAGAGGCCAGCCTCCATTGCAGTAATGAAAAGCTGTTGCACATCGTCAAAGAGGGAACAGCAGGTCCTAATCTGTATTTTAGGGAGCTCGCTCTGCTGTGAATGTCTGCTATCTGGCCGTCCCAGATAGAACACTGAAAAAGCTTTAATTCAAACTGGAGACAATAAGAGGTCAAATCAGAGTTGCAAATGGGGAGATCAAGAACCTCCTGCAGAAGTTCCCAGGGATTGACTCCCGCCCACCAGCAGGCAGCCACCTCAGGGCTGCCTGTGCACCAGGGTCCCTGCCTGTCGGGGCTCTTTTGCCAGTGGGGAGCAAAGGAGGTCAAGGTTCCTAGGTAAGCCCTCTAAACTAGGTGAGCCCCGGAGGGGGGATGGAGTGGGGGTTGTGGCCCCAACCATCAGCAGATGGCTGCTGCACAGGGCAGCCATCTGCAGCTCGGATGGGCAGAGCCATGTTGCCCTCTGCTCCTAGCCCAAGGGGATCATGGAAGGGAGCAGGTTCGGCCATCTGGGCCCCGCCCCCACGCAGGGAGGTACCAGCACAAGCAGAGGGGAGGGGAAGGAGCCCCTTCCATTTCCCTCTCACTCCAGCTAAACTTCAGAGGATCAAGAACATGCACAACATAAACCCAACATAGAACGGGTGAGGGATCATGCAAAAATCCAACCCACAAGCCTTAGCTGGACACAGCAGATGGATAATCGAGAGAAACCAGTACATGTGAGACAAGATAAACAACTGTAGAGACATGATGTCACCATGCGCACTTATGTGCTCACCGGGCTAAGAAGACCCAGGGCCTCATTTTGGAGATGCCTTCAAGGAGAGCAACACACCCTCCCCACACTAAGGGAGAGGAGAGGAAGACCTAAGATGGGGTAATTGACCCCACATCAAAACTGCAAACTGAGGCAGAGGAGATGATTTTCAAAGACCATTCACAGATGCCTGTATTCAGAGAGAAACTTTTTGACCAACACTGGCTGGGGGGCGAGACCCCCTAAATCTGACACCAGAGCCATAAGGTAAAGCAGCAAAAGCAGCGGAGATGGGATTGGAGAAGACGGCCTGCAACAAGAAAACATGGACAGATCACAAATGTATACAGACTGGCCGCCCAAAGCAAACTTAAGACTGAAAACCTACCAGCAAGGCTCGCCTGGTTCCAACTACATAGGCCCTCACCCAGTGAAAGGACACTGCCACAGGAAAGAAAGAGACTAATGGACTTAGCACAACTAGTAAACAACGAAGAGTGGGGTTTGAGAGATGGAAGGGGCACCAGAGGGAGGAGGGAAGGGGAGGCATCCCAAAAAAACACAGAAGTTGTGATCTAAAGAACAAAATAAATTTTTTAAAAATGTCCCGAGGAGCAGTAGAATTGAAGTTTCATACTTCTCGTCCCACCCTCTTCTGCCTCAACCACTCTTTCAGTTATTTATATGATCTTCCTGACCCCTCCAAGTGTTTGAGCCACTGCCACAGTGGCTGTGACAATGAAAAACAGGGACTAGGTAAGAAAATTACTGATGTTGGTAACTGATCAATGAGAGGGGAGGGGAGATGGGAGGGGAACTAAAGATAATGCCAAGATCTTAGTCTAATTCTGCTGAACGGAGTATGACTCCTCTGATTCCTACAGAAAGACCAGGCTCCCCTTAAAGGACTGCTACCAGCACAATCTCACCTCTTGACACTCCGAGTTGGAGATACTAGTGGTACACACAAAAGGAAATGTCAAAATGAAAGTATCTAGAACAGTGTGCTGGGCTGAATAATATCTCCTCCAAATCCGTGTTCACCTGGAACTTCAGAATGGGACTTCATTTGGAAATCGGGTCCCCACAGGTGTGTTAGTCAAGTGAAGGTGAGCCCTAAACCAATGACTGCTTTTCTGATTTAAAAACAAAGAGGGAAATTTGGACACACAACGGAGAAGGCAACATTAAGACAGAAACGGAGTCTGGAGTAAAGTATCCACAAACCAAGAAACATCAGGCATTGCCACAAACCACCACAAGCCAGAGCAAGCAAGAAAGGATTTCTCCCCAAGAACCACCGGAGAGAGCACAGATCTATCAACACCCTGACTTCAGACTTTTGACCCTCAGAATGGTTAGGGAGGGAGGACATGATTGTTGATTTAAGCCACCACGTCTGAGTACTTGACTACAGTAGCCCTGCAAAGGTAGAACAAGAGGATCCCGAGTTAGGGATAAATGTAAGGACTGAAGCTGTGGAAGCACGCTGTCATCCTTCAAGAAGACCCAGAGAGGGCAAGAAAGTTGCAACCAGAATGAGGACAACCAGAATGTGAGAAGCCAGGCAAGACTCGAGCCAGCATGAAACACAGGAGACAGGGGTAGGACGCAGTCAGGAACTACTTGTTTGAAGGGAGGAGAACAAGCTGGGATGGAAGGAGGAGGTCCAGAGCTGGTGATCTGATAGGGTAGCATCACACTGTTAAAGCCCGGGAATTCAGAAGAGGGATGATATTGGTGAAGCGAGAGAGATGGCCCCAAAATACCGAACAAGATGAGAACTGAGAAAAGCTCTTATCAGGCCAGTGATCTGTGGATATTTCTAACCACCAAATTCCAAAGAAAAGAAATGCTGAATGCCAAGATGGTCAAGTGACCCCACCAATTCACTTGGTGAATCATTTTCTGTTAAAAATGATGGAGTTCAAGATACATTGAGTCCAAGCAAAGAGAAAATCAGGCAGAATATACACTATACACCTAACTATTAAGATGGTGATCACTAGGGCAGACTTTCACATTCTTCACCTCCTTTGTTAAGTTTATGCCCAGGTATTTAATTCTTTTTGATGTGCTATAAATAGGAAGCACCTCTTATTGACCAACTGCTGGCTGCTCAGGGCTATATTCTGATCCCCCAAGAGGTTTCTGGAATTTGGAGCCATCCTCACCCTCTCGCTGGTCAAAAGGAATCTATGCCAAGTCTCATTCCTTCAGGGACTGTGAGGTTAGTGGGAGTGGATCCGATAAAGTAGCCTGAGCTAGAGTGTGATCTACTAATTAATCAGGGCTTGCTGTCCCACCTGTTGAAATAACCTTACTTTTCAGGTGAAGGCAGAGACTCTCATGGGTAATCATACATCGTGAAGAACCAGAGAAGCATGTTTAAACCAGAGATAGCTGACATCTGTTTAACCACACAAGAGGCCACAAATATCAGAATTTTCAAGTAAAGTCAGAGGCAGATATGTTCCAACCTGGCTAGGAGGCAGAATCACCTGGGAACTTTTAAAACTTCAGATCTGTGTTCCTTTGTAGGTATGCAGAAGCTGCAGCACATCAAGTATCTTGGGCCTCTGTGCTTTTACAACTTTCTGAAAATTCGAATCATAGGTTTCGAGAGACAGGGTTACAACCACAGGAACAGGTTGCCCTAGGGATTCCTCAGGGCAGAACAGACTTGAGAAAGGAATCAAGAACAAAGATGAAAGAGTATTCAGAGGAAGCAGATTCATTATGGTTTTTTGTTTGTTTGTTTTGGGTTTTTTTAGGACTAGGTCTCGCTATTTTTGCCCATGGAACCTCAGGCTCTCGTTGCCCAGGGTACCACAGACTCAAGAAATCCCCAGCCTCAGCTTCCCAGGTAGCTGGGATTACAGGCATGTGCCACCATGCCCAGCTATTTTTTTTTGGAACTAGGTCTCACTACGGGCCCCAGGCGGGACTCGAACCGCAATCCCTAGCCCCGGCCGCTTCATAGGCTGAAGCTTACAGCCACGAGCCACTGTGCCCAGCCAGATTCATTATGTTTTAAGTGTGAGCCTGGCCAGTGAACACACCTGTTTTGGCTCAGTGCACCTCACAAAATCATGGGGTTGAGGGAGTCCTATGCCTATTTTGCAGAGCACAAAACTGAGAATTTAGTGAATTCAGCAACTTGTTCCCAGGTTCTATGTCAAAGGTTTTTAGGTTTGTTTTTACCTGCCCAATTAACCTGCCCATTTAAGGATGAACCAAGACAGACTCCTATCCTCCAGACAGGGCAACATGGCAAAGAAGCGACTTCCATCTTGACGGAGGAACACTGCACTACAATCCTTGAAATGTGTAGGGCATCCCACCTCCAGTGGGCCTTCTATTCAATGTGTCCTCATCATCACAAGGCCCAAACTGGCTTTCGCAAGAATCCCTCCAGCATACTGGATTTGGGAGATACCAGAGGGTGACCCTGTGTGTTCCGCAGGCATCAACCCTCTATGAGTTAGTCTTCCTGTCAATAGGTCCCACTTTTTGTACTTGACATCACGTAAGGATGTGCTTGACATCAAGTAAGGAATGCAGCCCCTTCCCCCAGGGTAAGACACCAGCCCCTCACCACACACATGGCCCAAGTGCTAAGGAAACCACCCCTCAGCCTCAACCCCTAGTCCCCTCATTACACAGCCTGGACAGGGTCTAGGAGAGGCCACAAGCAGGGAGCAGGTCCTGCCCCCTGCTTCTGCATAAGCCTGATGTCAGTGTCAGACCCAAAGCTTCATGACTTGGTGCTCAGCTTCTGTTTCAAACATAGGCCACCCCACTATTCCAGACCACAGCGCAAGTCCCAAAATGAATGAATGAGTTTTGACCCCAGACAAAATTGGGTTCAAATCCTAGCTCTGCTACTCACTCTGTAAGTCATTTAACTTCTCCAACCATAAATGGTTAGTCCTCCTGTCCCAGATTTCAGGAAATTCTGAACAAAATTGGTGGCCACCAATCTGTTACGTATCTGGGGGGCTCATTGTCTTTCCACACTTTCCCTTCATTCCTCCTCTCAGTACCTAGTTTGTATTGTTTTCATCTTGAATCACAACACTTTGATTCACTACCTTTGACTCACTACCTCAAATCCTTCAAAGAACAACAGGGAGCCAAATTAATAAACTTAAGTTCTCTTAGACTACATTCCCTCATCTAGGAAAGCATGAGGATGGTCATTCCAACTGCCTGGGATCTTGGAGAGGAGAGACTAAGTCAGCCTGTGTAGTGACCCAGAAGAAAGAAAGGAGCTCACCAGGCTCTCCCCACCAACCTTGCCTCCTTGGAGGCCACTCCAAAAGGCCTCAGGAACCAAGATCAAATTTCAAAGAGAAATATTTCTCCATTGCTTTTATCTCAATGAACCACTAATGTGTGAACTTGTAGAACAGCACTGCCAATCACCATTGGTAGACAGGGAAACAGTGGGAAGGGGCAGCAGTGGGAAGTGGGTGGGGGAGAATAACACTTGCATGGTGACCCCAGGGTAAGGCCCACATGGCTGCACAATTTCCCAGTAAGGTCTTCCATTTAATCATACCAAAAAAGCAATCATAAATCTTGCTTCCTCCTGCTTATTGATGGGGTCAATATTAGTTTTCAGAACCAGTTAACCTTTCTGCCATCAGTCCGCAGGCATGAGGCAAGTTGGAAGGTCCTGGAAAGCATGCTGTCCTGGAATTCTCAGAGCTGACTTTCATGTTCTTTCTGGAAGGTGCTCTGGTAATGACAAGGAAGGGGGGTAGGAAAGCCATTCTTGCTAGGTTTTGCTTAGAAACAAATGGGAGCAGTGCTGATGGTGGAGGTCAGGTAGGGGGATGGAGAAGGCTTAGTACTACCTCAGTCCCACTCCCTCAGTGTCGGTCAGGATTTGGAAAATGTCCCTGTGTTCCTTTTCTTATAAAATTGCATAGTACAAACCTTCCTCTCTCCACAGCTTCAAGCTAGTGCACACTGTCCTCCGACCCAGTGGCCCAGACACCACTCGAGTGGCCTTTCATCACACCCAGTCGTATCTGTTATCCCAGTTTCAGGGAAAGCCTGAATACACAGGTGAATTAAGCCTCTGAGTGACAGGAAAACATTATAGGTTGTTTCTGACTCATTAGGCCTGGTGGAGAGGTTGGGTAAATTTGTCTTCCCTCCAGAATGCAGCTATCAGCTTTTTCTTTGCACTGTGATCTTCTGACTGATGAGGCCACAAGCTCTATGGGGCCCCAGTGATATGGGTGATGAGTGGCCGACGGGGCCCCACAGTCACCAAGTGGCTGAAAGTGGGGCTTCCACACGTTGCTGAGGCCTGTCTAGGCTCATGGTGGAAAGAGATTCTGTGAGTTTAGAAAATTATCACTTAATCATGTCTGCAGATTAAGGTTTTTAAAAAGTGTAAGGTCATTTCTTGGTAATCCTAAACCATCTCAACATGGAAAAAAAGTCAGACACAGACTGGCTCTAAGGCAGGTGCCTGAGGAGACGGTCTCATACATTCTGTAATAGATGGAGAATTCCTAGCAAGGGTGAACTCTAACCCCCAAGGGCGGGGGGGGGGGGGGGGGGGGGGGGGGGGGGGGGGGGGGGGGGGGGGGGGGGGCTGGTCATACTATAAAACCTAAGACAGGGCTTGCATAGCTTGCAGAGCAAGCAGATGGGCCAAGGAGAATGCCAACCCACCAAGGAGAATGCCAACCTGTCACTCAAAGCTCAGCAGGGTGGCGGTCTGTTAGTGCCCTTAGCCAGGGCAAGTACAACAGCTGAAGTTTTTAAAATCACACACACCTAGGCTTTCCATTTTGCACATAATTTCTTTAGCACTTGGCATTTATAAAACCATGAGGTCGCTTAAGATTCTCTTGGGCCCTATTTTCAAATGAGGGCACTTGCATGCCAAAAACAGACTAAAAACAAAAGCAGAAAACAACCACTTTGCTGGGCTGATGTCATAACCTCGGAATCCCCGTTCTGTGCCCAAGAGTCTGTGCTGAGGATATGGAGCTCTGAGTCCTTAGAAAAATCTAACAGCAATGAAAACAAGCAAAAGGCAAGCTCATGGGATGGGAGAAAATCTGCTAGGGAGACAGCGGGTCACAATTAAAGGAAGAGAGACTAAGCCACACACCAGATCTACAAATGCTACTGAGAGGAGAGCGTGTCTGCAATGAGGACTGTCTGTGCCCACAGCACAGATGACAGAGTCAGAAAGTCCTCCAAGCATGCAAACTGGTCCAGCTACTATGGAAGGCTGTGTGGAGGATCCTCAAAACACTGAAAATGGAACTACCATTCAATCCAGCAATCCCACTTCTGGGGATTTACCCAAAGGATACAAAAACACTAATTCAAAAGGACACCTGTATTTGGATGTTTGTTGCAGCACTATTTACAATAACCAGGATATGAAAACAACCAAAATGCCCCAAAATGGGTCAGAAAGTTGTGGTAAATGTACATAATGGAATATTATTCATCAAACAAAAAGACAAACATATCATTTGCAGCAACATGGATGAAGCTAGAAGGAATCATGTTAGCAGAAATAAGCCAGAAAGAAAAAGAGAAATATGGGATGGTCTCACTTATATGAGGGATATAGGGAAAACAAACAAACACATGGACAGGAAAAATTTAAAACTGTCAGCAGAACTGAAGTATAGAGCAAGAGAGGGGAGGAGGGTAAAATCAGGGGAAGGATAGACACAAGAGATTAAGATAGTTTATGGGTGATGAGATGATGGGAGAACTTCGGGGTAGACAGTGATGTAAAATATATATGTATATAAAAGAAAAAAAAAGTCTTCCAAGCAAGAGACAGGCAAATAATTCTGCAGCAGTTGAGGCTCAGTATCTTGAGTTCAGAACTGTGTGTGCCATCTTGTCAAGACCCTTGTAAACCCACAGTTAGTAACTGGAGCCTATCTACATAGACACACAAAAAAGAAAAATACAATAGCCTTTACAAAGTTCATCACAATAATCAGAAGAGGAAACCAACCCAAATGTTTGCCAACAGATAAAGGATAAACATAAGGTGGTATACACATAACACAGTATATACACACAACAGATGTTATTCATTCATGTGAAGAAATGGAGTAGCAATACACAATAAACACGGAAGAGTATTATGCTAAGTGTAAGAATGCTAACATGAAAGGTCACATATGATATGATTCCATTTATGCAAAATATCCAGAATAGATGAGTTCACACATACAGATGAATTCACATAGTCAGAAACCAGATTAGTGGTTGCCAGGGGTTGGGAGGTAGCATGTGGAGGGGAGAAATGGAAATGACTATTTAGTAGTTACAGGGTTTCTGTTTGATGAAAATGTTTTGGAACCAGACAGAGATGATGGGTATGCAAAACTGTGAATGTGTAATGTGTAAATGCCACTGAATTGCATGCTTTAAAATGGGTAATGGCACGGTATCTGAATTTCACCTCAATTTTAAAATATGGGTCTTCTCCATGCTCATGTCCTGGCAGAGCAGATGAGAGAGATGTAATGGAAGCAGGAGCAACGAAAGCAACTGATGAGACTTAAATGCATTAGACAGGGAGGGCTATTGGGAAGAGGAAATGCAGTGCAAATTCCCTGTAAAGAAGTGGGCCCTGGGCATATCCTATTTTTTAGCAGATCTACTTGAAAAAGCAAGTTTTTCACCAAGACCCTATCCTGATAGGAGTGTCCAGTCAAAGAAGGAGTGGTCTTGGCTGTCATGCAACTCAGACAGCATGGCTGGACAGAGACCTCATTGCCATAACACTACTAAGGGAGGAGGAAGAGTTTGCACAGAGTACAGCAGAGCCCAGGAGTGTCAGGGACATTCCAGACCCTTACAGATATGTGGTGGGCTCAGCTCTACCTGCACTGGGTGACCCTCATGACACACGGTGCTGCAGATCCATACTCTCTCAGCCACCCTACACATCTCTCCTCTCAGGCCAACTCCTCCTCTCTGCTCATGAGCCATGAACACCCACTGGAAAGTTTCAGAGAACAGTGGTAGTGACTGAAAAATTATCATAACCAGTTCAAGATGATCCTGTCATGGTTTTTCATGATCTTTATTTGATACCTGTTAATGTAGTTTTTAAACATTTTTTAGGTAGAAAATGTCATCTTGTTACCTTCTTGGAAGTGAGCTTTCCATTGAAAGAAGAAGTATGAGCAAACAGATTGTTTCTTTAAGAGAAGAATGTTGCATAACATTTATTGCTCTAAAAGGCACTTCAAATATTTATGCATTTTGACAGATACATAGCCCCAAAATGTCTGAAATGAATAAACTGAGTTTTCAATGTGTTCTCCATGGCCAAGTCTAAGGAAAAAAATGTTTAAATAATGAATATAAATGTTTGAAAAATCAATTTTATGACTCCACTAGACTAAATTTCATAAATGATTAGAGTTACTTAACGGTTCTCAAGAGTATGAAGTTTAGTAACTACACAGTGTTATTGCTTCTTAGATTTCTATCTGAGGGCTTTTCTATTATTTTCCAGTTGAGTGGCTGTGGTTTTCTGCTACTATTACAGTAAGGAAGTAGGTAGATGCATAAATGTATAGATTGATAGTGATGATAATGACAGTGATGATATTTTTAATTTTTTATGTCCTTTGAATTTGCTAGTTCTTGCCTTTTTCTGATTGCTTTTTAAAAATTCTAACAGAATTTTTCTCTAGGCTGAATTAAATGCTAAATGCAAACAAGAGAGTAGCTGATATTCTCATGGTCTGATCAACCCAGTCGCTTTATCTGGTGCAGCAGACACTACTGACTGCTGTTATGAGTTGAATTGTGTTGTTCCCAAATTCATACATTGAAATTCTAGCCCTTGGTATGTCAGAATGTAACCTTATTTCATAATGTTTACATTATTTACATTGCAGATGTGAAAAGGTAAAATGAGGACATCTTGGAGGATAATAAGTCACTATTCCACTATGAAAAGTGTCCTTATAAAAAGGGGAAATTTGGACAGATACACACAGGATCAGATGCATGTCAAGGACACATAGATGTGAAGATGGAAGGCAGAGATTGGGATGATAATTCACATGCCAAGGAATGCCAAACTCTGCTGGCAAGCCAGCATTATCTAGGGGAAAGATATGAGAAGCATTCTTCCTCACAGTCTCAGAAAGCAACCCTGTCCTCACCTTGATTTCAGATTTCTAGTCTCCAAAATTATAAGATAGCAAATTTCTGTTATTTAAGCCACTTTTTTGATGGTACATTGTCACAGTAATCTTAGAAACCTAATATAATGACTGATCTGACAGCTATTCTTCCATTCCTTTTTAGCTTATTGAACTTTGACATCATTCTTGAAGACACAGATTAAGAAAGGGAACCCCTCCCTAAACCCAGGGAAGAAGTCATTATATGTCTAAACTGACATAAACCTATAGATGTGGGCTAGTGATGGCTTTGGAGGTGATGATGCAATTAGGTTCTAGACAAAAAGAAGTAGGGTAACCTTTTGGAAGCTTCCAAAAAGATATTTTCTCCTGGATTATAGGGTACTGGAAGACAGAGACATAGGAGTGGGGAGAGAAGGAGGAAAGTAGGAGACAGGGAGGAAGAAGAGAAAGGAAGCAACTTCTACACAGCTCAGGACACTGTCAACAAAAAGGCAAACTACCAAATGAGAGAAAATATTTGTAAATCATATATCAGATAAAGGTTAATAATCAAAACATGTAAAGAACTCATAATCTAATAAAAATTTTTTTTTAAAGGCAGAAGATCTGAATAGGCAGTTTTCAAGAACACATACCAACAGCCAGCAGTCATGTAGAAAGATGCTCAATATCACTAATCACCAGGAAAATGCAATTCACATTGAGATGTCACCTCATACTTTTTTGAACAATTACCCTCAAAAAGACAAGTGATAACAGTTTAGGTGTGGATGTGGAGAAAAGAGAGCTTTGTGCACTGTTTGTAGGAATGTAAACTGGTACAGCCACATGGAAAACATTACAGAGGTTCCTCAAAAGTTAATAGTACTGTATGATGCAGCAATACCAATGCTAGGATTCAACTAAAGAGAGCAAAAACACTAACTTGAGAAGATATATGCATCCCCTTACTGCATTATTTACAATAACCAAGACATTAGAAAAATCTAAGGGTTCATCAAAATATGAATGGATAAAGAAAAGGTGATATATATATATATATATATATATATATATATATATATATATATATATATGCACGGTGGAATATTATGCAGCCATTAAAAAGAAGTCTTGCTATTTGCAACACACAGCTGAACCTTGAGAGTTTTATGCCAGTAACAACTCACACAGGGAGATAGAGAGAACAGATTGGTAATTGTCAGGGGAAAGGATATGGACAAAGGAGATCAAAAGGTACAAACTTCCAGTTACAAAATAAATAAATCAAAATAGATGAGAATGCTTTCCTTTCTTGGTGGAGCCCTGCTGAATGAACTAGAATATTAGAGTTGTGAAAACCACCTGTATTCTCAACAAAAAAGATTAAAGAATCACCAACCCAGAGGACCAAACTGTTAAACAAAGACTGAAGATGCAGACCACCAACTCCTCCCTAAGAGTAGTTTTTCTTTGCACTAAGCCACTTTTAGGCTGACAGCAACTGCAGGTGAAGGCAGTCCACCCAATGTGCCTTGGAGTCATGCCTCCAACTGACTTCGGAAGGAAGTTCTATGGCTTCTCTTCTCTTCATGATGTGCCACTCAGTGCCCTTGTGAGCAAGAGAGCTGGCAAAACAAGAGCAAATTTTCTATCTCTGTCTGCCACAGCAAGCAGTTTAGATTTCAAAATATATTCTGCAGCTACATCTTTATTGTTTTCCTACTCATGTGCCCCCTCGCTACTGCATCCATTCCTGCTATTATAGAAAGCATAACTCTCCTTTAATGAGAACAAAATCTGCCTGCTACTAAATGTCTTGGATGTTCTTACAGAGGTAAGAAGGAGAGGGTATGTCTTACACCCCCTGCTTTGGACTGTGAAGACTGTTCTGCTAAAGCTACTTAGAGTCTTTTGTGTGGAGTTCTTCCTATGTCACTGCATCAGCACCCCTCAGGCAGGCATCAGCCATTGCTAAAAACTGCCCACTTACTGTATCCCTGGAGCTTTGCTACTAAATTACTTCATGATTGTGTCAGATTAATGTCCACCTTTCAGGTGAATGTCAGCTCTGATTCCAGCCCTTGGGAACTCTGGTTTGGTCAGGGACTTCTTGGAATGGGGCACAATCCTATCCCTCCAGGATTTTATAATTCACAGAAAGAAGGAAGTCACCATGCATGTAACTACATTACTACCCTGAGCTCTGCTAAAGTTTAAACCATCATCTTAGTTCTACATCTACATCCATGTAACTAACTTTCCCCAGTGTCTTGTGTCACAAACACACAAAGGTGCTTAGAAGGTCACCTAAGCCAAACTAATAAGCACAACGCACCCAGGCTTATCAGTAAATGAGTGCAGCTTCAGAGTAAGATGGGGAGGGAGGAAGGGAATATGGGGATAACCTGGTCCTGCCATTCTCAGGTGACTCCAGAGGAACATAATAATCTGATCTGCAGCAAAGAGGGCTGGGCAGTGGTCAGGAAGTAAAAGGAGGGAGTCCTAGAAGGACAGGCCAACACCAGCTGAAGAGTGAGGGAGGGGCTAGTGGGAGGAGCCGCAGAGAAGGCTGTGCCATGGGCTGATATGGCAAAGAGTCTCGGGTAGTTTGGAGAAATATGTTCTCTAAAGTTCTGGAACTCCCAGAGTGGTTTCTATCCACAGTGTGTGGGATTCCAAGAACACCTGTATCCAAGCCAGCAGGATACCTGTAAAAAATATGAATCCCACACCCCTTTTCTGATTTCGCAGATCATGACTGGGGAGGAAAAGCCTGTTCATGAACACTTTGGGGAACGTCGTTAAATTGAGAAGATGCTGCATGGAGAATAACTGCCCCAGACCACGGCTCAAGCACCAAGTCAAACATTTATTCTTTCAAGAAACATTTACTGTACACCTGCATGTGCTAAGCCCAGTCCTGGGAGACGGGTGAGACAAACTTCCCTCATGACTGAGCATTAAAAGTGTTGTGAATACACCTATTTCTGGACTCTCCTGCATTTCCAAGGTCACTGAAGTATCCAAGATAAACCATTCTGCTAATTACAGTCTGATTGACAGGAGGAGAAACGGAAGCCTCACAGACTCAGATCTGAACACTGTAGTAGCAGTTCTAGAGGGAGCTTCATGAAAAGACCTACCTCTGCAAAGTTTTGTCTCTTCGGCTCTCCTATCAAAGTGTAAAAATCAAGACCTATCAAGGAAATGCAAGTGGGAAAATAAGACTATTTTTAGAAGCCACTGACAGAAATGGACAAAGACAGAAAAAATTCTGTGACCCGTGTTGCCCAGGATTCTAAATCCCTATGCAACCTCTCTCTGATTTCTCCCTTGAAGTACCAGTGCCAAGGTCAGGACGAGCCAGTCTGGCTGCTGCGGCTCCAGTGTCAGCCTGCATTGCACTCCAGCAAACAAGAAGCAGGCAGGCAGGCACAGATGAATCCTAGGAGGCGACCTTCACTGTTGGGAACAAGTCTGACTAATCTTGTGAAAAGAAGTATCTAACCCAAAACATATGCATTTAGCTATGTCTATAAAGCCAATGCTAATTAATCCTCCTGCTCATATAAAATGGTGATGAACAGTGCCAAGTCTCAAAAAGCCTTTTAATTGCACTGCAATTCTTTCCAAACAGCAGGCCTCTGGGTTACATGTGGCCTGCCCTTCACGCGAAGCACTGGCATGGGCCTCACAGAAGGGTCTGCTGACGCCAATAAGTGCCCCCACAAACTGCTCAGAGACCAGCTAGGGGAGTCCTGTTTACCTTTGTAAAAGATTTGGGGTATGCTGATGGAATTCCAAGAACCCTCAGCATCCCCTCTGGTAGTTGTCTTCTAGGAAATCAGTATTGCTTTTCTGCTAGGGAAGGAGTGGAGTTGGATTAAAACTGTGGGCTGTGAAGTTGGGGCACGGTGTCTCGTGCCTGTAAGCTTCAGCCTATGAAGCGGCCGGGGGTAGGGATTGTGGTTCGAGTCCCGCTACGGGGCCCGTAGCGAGACCTAGTTCCAAAAAAATAGCTGGGCGTGGTGGTGTGCGCCTGTAATCCCTGCTACCTGGGAAGCTGAGGCTGGGGATTGCTTGAGTCTGTGGTACCCCGGGCAATGAGTGCCTGTGGTTCCATGGACAAAAACAGCAAGACCTAGTCTCAAAAAAAAAAAAAAAAAAAAAAAAAACCTGTGGACTGCGGACAATCTGCCTTTCGTTTGGGAAAGGTCACTAAGTCTATTCTGGATGTCAAAAGAAAGAGACTTCCAATTCTAAAACTGAAAATGAGAAGTAAGGGACAGTAGGGTTCCCTTTGTACTCAAATTCAGGGACAGACTTCTGGGCTTTCTGGGTGCATGCTGTCAGCAGGGAGTGCAGCCCACTCCCACTGAGACTGAGGAGGGATCCTGGAAGCCCCCATCACTGTCTACTGCTCCCCTTAGGCAAAGAGCTTTCTGATTTCACCAGCATGTCAGTTCAGGAGCACCCTGTTTCAGTTCCTCCAAAACCAGCCTGCCTTGACCCTGATGCTGGATTTTCCAACTTCACCAGCTATGGGCCTCTAGATAATTCCAGCCCCCAGCAACAGGACATACTGCTGGAAGAGCAAGAGCCGAACCTTTCCTGCACTGGCAAGCGAGGGCTCTGACCCAAGGTGATATAAGCTCTGTAATTTCTGGATGAACTGATAGAATAGACAATTATTAAGCATCTACTATATGTAAGTCAGTGCTGTTACGGGGGCCCAGGGAGGCCTGAAAGAATAAAAGATTTTGTTCTTAGTAAATTTGAATATGGGGGAGACCAAGAGGAAGGGCATGTGAATCAACACAAATTATCACTAGGTTGGGGTGAAAGGGTGGCACTGATAATACCTGAGCCTTCCAAGTTCCTCATTCATTTGAAAGGTTTATCAATAGTATGAAGTTTCTGGACTTCATTTCATTGCAGTATTTTCCACAATAGCCAAGATATGGAAACAGCGTACACGTCTATCAATGCAAGAATAGCTAAAGAAGATGTGATGTGAAGATACAGACAATGAAATATTATTCAGCATAATATTCTGAAAATATTATTCAGCTATGAGAAAGAAGGAAATCCTGTCATTTGTAATAGGGATGGGACATTATGCTAAGTGAGATAAGCTTCAGAGAGAAAAATGTATACTGAATGCTAACACTAATCTGTGGAATCTTTAAAAAATCAAACTCATAGGATAGGATATAGAGTGATAGTTACCAAAAAAAAAAATGATAGTTACCAGAGGCGAGGCTGGGGAATTGGGGGATGTTGTTTAAGGGTACAAATGTGAAACTAGAGACAAGTAAGTTCTGGAGACTGACTGCACTGCATGTGATTACAGTCAACGTTACTGGATTGTAAACTTCAAAGCTGCTAAGAGACTAGATCTTAATTGTTCTCACCATACAAAACAGTGATAATTATGTGACACATAGAGGTATAGCAAACACTAAAGTGGTAACACTGCAAAATATAAATTGCAATCATAATGTATCAAATCAACATATGTACACCTGAAAATTATACAATGTTATATGCAAATTATACCTCTATTAAAAGCAAAATTCAAAATCCACCCCTACCAAACAAAATAAACCAATGACCACAAACCCTCACAGACAGAATCAGCTGAACCATAAAGGCAAAGAAAGAAACAAGCACTTCAAGGGAGAGCAGGCACCTTTCCTGGCCACAAGCCAGCCCACCTAGGATGGTGCCAGCTCTCCAGTTCCATTACCTTCCATCCATCCATACGTGCCATAATGCAAAACTTCCTCTGTTCCTACTGTTCCTGATGATTTGGGACTCACCATTAGCACTTCTCCCTCCTTCATTCCACACAGCTAATTCATCCATTAATCCTGTTGAGTGTATTTTCAATGTATGTTTCTAATATAACCATTTCCCACTAACACCACTACCATCTCAGTCCAAGTCATTTCCTAACTGTACTAATAAAACACCTTCTGAAATACTGTCCCTGTGTCGACTCTTGGACCACTGTATTCTTCACAGAACAGGAAATTATTTTAAAACACAAGTCAGATCTTGTTACTTCTCTGCTCAAAGTCCTCCCAAGTGCTCCGTGGTACAAGTTGTCGTCACCAACCTCCCTATCCCCTTCGGGCTTTCTACTCCATTTTTCTCTCATTGCTTGGAGTCTAAAAGGCTCTTCTCTTGAATATTCATGCACCTGCTCACTTCAGATTCAGCTCTCTGCTCAGACACCACCTCCTCTGAGAGGAGGCCTTTGATCAGTTTATCAGAAATGTAGTGTCTGTCTTTCTATCCTCTTACCTGCTTCAAAATGTCTCCCATCTGTGGTCAGTCTCCCACCATTAGAATGTAAGTCTCCTGAAGACAGAGATGCAAGTCAAACTGACTTTTCCCAAACAGTTGAAGTGTGGAGGGAGTTAATAAGCTAAGCCCACTGAGCTGGTACAGGATGCATTCTGTGACCACATCTGTCCTCTCAAACCCAAGCAACAGACTTAACTTCCTTGTGTTTGTGTTTCTTCCCTCTTAGGCAGATGCAGTACTTTTTTTATTTCCGAAATCTCCACCTGATGCTATTCTCTATTGATATCTACACTGATAGGCTATTTGCCATAAAATTCTTCAGCTTCTCATCTATATTCTCAAATATTTAGCCAGTTATTTTAAAGTCAACTGTGATCATTCCTAAATCTGAGGTCTCTCAGACCTCAGAGCTCTCAGACCAAATTCTTGGTCTCTGTTTCTCTAGAGTCTGTTTTTAATCTTGACATGATTGGTCATTTTTTAATGGAATACTGAATATTGTGCTTGAAAAGCTGCAGCATCTCTGTGTCATATCCCCCTCCAGAAGATATTCTGTCAGACCCTATAAAGCTATATTGCCTCAAACCCATAAGGAGCTTCTCTTGCTCAAGAGAGAAGTGTTCAGTCCTCACCAGCCTTGTGTTCAGCCCTCACCAGCCTTACTGTTCTTCCCACTCATTGGGTTTAGTTCTTCCAGGGGTCCAGTTGCAAGTCTGGAATGTTACCTATGTACTCTCCTTCTTGATGGGTTCTGAGTTCCAATTTTTATCACAGCAACAGTGCATCATAATTCACTGTTTTAGCAGCTCTCTGGCTGCCTTCATGTATTATTATATTAATACAATTCATTAATTAATAATATAATGAATTATTATATTAATATATTAATCAGTCAATGTTTTGAAGAGAAAATTCCTTCATATCTTACACCTGTAACTCCTGGGTCTCCAGTTTCATGAGATTGCCAAGAGCACAGAATTCTTCTCTGACTCTTAGGAACTAACCCACTGCCACTCAGGTTCTCAGTTTCTTGTCCATGTCTACACTCAAAAATATCCCAAGGAGAAAACAACTGTAAAAAAAATAGGCTTATTTCAAGAAACCTCCATTCTTGCCAGAACTGGTCCTTTAAGTCAGCACAAACCTGGCATTTTTCCATTGTTTTCAAACAAATAATTCCTTTATATTTTATCCACATTTTTCACGTGTTTCCAGCAGAAGAAATGACCTGGTACAAGAGAGGCTTATCATAGTCAGAAACCTACTGTGTGTATTTAATAATCAACTTTTAAAACCAAAACAATTGTCAATACAAGTATCATGTTTTCCTCCAATAAAATCATTTCCTATGGATCAGAGGATGATGGGATATGAAATAATTCTGTTTTTATATTTTTTCATGTAAAAGACTAGCGAATTCTTTATTAGCAACAGAGTTTCCCTTCCTTTTTCAGGAGGAGAATAAAAAGAACTGCCAGGTATGGTAGTGCATGCCCGTAAGCAACAGTCTAGGAAGCCACAGCAGGGACCAGGGATTGCAGTTCGAATCCTGCTTGGGCAATGTATCAAGACCTAATCCTAAAAAAAAAAAATAGCTGGGTGTGGTGGTGTGTGCCTGTAATCCCAGCTACCTGGGAAGGTGAGGCTGGGGATTACTTGAGTCTGTGGTACCCTGAGCAATGTGAGCCTGCGGTTCCACAGGCAAAAATAGCGAGAACTAGTCTCAAAAAAGAAAGAAAAGAAAAGAGAAAAAAGAACATTCCACTTAGTGTACATATGTGGTGACCAGTGAGGAGGGTTGCCACACAAGAATAAGCTATCTTATCAGAAAATTGCATCAGAAAAACTTGCATCTCTTGAAACAAAAGTATGGCTCCACAAGTTCTATTGAAAATCATATCTTATTTCCTCTGAAGAATTATGTGGGGCAGAGGCCGGGCACGGTGGCTCGTGCTTGTAAGCTTCAGCCTATGAAGCAGCTGGGGCTAGGGATCGCGGTTCAAGTTCCGCCTGGGGCCCTTAGCGAGACCTAGTTCCAAAAAAATAGCTGGGTGTGGTGGTGCGGGCCTGTAATCCCAGCTACCTGGGAAGCTGAGGCTGGGGATTGCTTGAGTCTGTGGTACCCTGGGCAACGAGAGCCTGCAGTTCCACGGGCAAAAATAGCAAGACCTAGTCTCAAAAAAAAAAAAAAAAAAAAGAATTATGTGGGGCTGAATTTTCCTGTACTTGCTTTTAGTTAACAGCCTCACTTTTGTTTTTCTTTGAAGACAGATTCAGTTTCCAACCTTGGAGTAGTATCTTCAAGTCCACATAAACACTCTGACTTGTACTTCACTGCTGGGGGCCTTTCAAAACAGAGGACATAAAGGGAAGTGCAGGGCCTTTAATGTTGGGGCAACTCACCTGCCAACCTCATGAGTCTGTTTTCTGGGCTACCTGAATCTGAAAATGTGGAATTGATGGTGCCATCAGCACAAGATGAAAGCAGACTTCCACCTCCTGGGGAGAGAAGCACAGGGACCCTCTCTCTGTTTCTCACAGTTTAGCTTAGCTTCTCCCATGGTTTTGCCAAGGTTTTCTTCTTAATATCCCTGAGAACAACTGAACATGGAATCTAAGCACAAACTCTCTGATGTCCTTTTTCCCCTTCATTTACTAATAATTTAGTTTTACTCTCCTATAAATATTCATTGGGCCATAGGTCACCAAAGAGGGCAAACCAGTCTCCCACATGGGAATCGTGACTGGATAGCTGTTAAAAAGTATGGGAGCTATTAAATGGTTTTGCATGCTCACTCCAGTACACACTCCCTTACCATCTCATTGTAAATGAGATAAATTTCTAGGGTTCAGCCTCATTCATTCCCTTCAAGGGTAAAACTAATGCTTAAAATCAAAAATACCTGCTATCCAACTTGCTCCCCTTTCAATCAAAACTCAGTGTTTGGAAACACTGCCCAAGACCTGAGGGCGCCCAGCTTGATCAATAGCCCAGAATGTTTGAGCAGTTTGCCCAAAACCACCCCAGAATTTCAGTAGCAGAGTCTAGGCTAGAAGCAATCAAACCCTCTGAAGTGTTCTTTCCTCTGAACCATATGTTCACTAACTTATCCCAAAACTGCTATGGTCACAGAAACCCATGCCCTCAGCAATGTCTAAGTACCTGCTATGAGCCAGACTCTGTGCTGGAGACAGGAGGCATATTTGCGGGTCCAGTGAGTCACACACAGACAACTACCCTTTGCAGCAAGAGTTTCAGGTGTCGATAGTGCTCTGAAGGAAGGCAGCAAGAGTTTTCAGGTGTCGAAGGAAGGCAAGCAGGATGATGTGATCTGGAGTGGAGGAATGGGGCCTGACTATATGCAGATCAGATCAGGAAAAGTACCCCATGGAGGTGGCATTTAAACTGTTATGTGGGTGATGAAAAAGATCCAATCATGCAAATATTTGGAGGATAGAGCATTTCAGGCAAAGGATATCAAGTGCAAAATCCTAAGGCAAGAAAGAAGGCATGAGGTGGAGGGTGGAGATGAGCAGAGCACACATAGGGTGAGGGGTGTGGGATTTTCAGACAGATGGAAGTCAACAGTATCTTAGAGGCCATCGAAATGATTTTGCATGATATTCAGTCTTTCTTTCTCCCTGCTTCCATCTCTGAATAGCATACAGAGGGTGCTGTGGTCAGAACCATATTCCTCAGCATTCACTAATTAAAAGATAATACTAATGTATCAGAACATTGTCACCAAGTAATAGCTTCCAGCAATGATAGAAATGCATCTATTTTTCCAAGCCAGAGCAATTGATCCTCCTGGCAATATTGATTCAAGGGCACTGACAGCACTTGCTCTGGGCCTGTTGATTAATGCAGATTTAATCAGTTTATCTGATGGGTATCAGTGTGGAACTGTGATGGAGCCTTTGTGGACCCCAACCAGCTGATTGGTGCACACAATGGTTATTGTGTGGTAGAAGCCAATCAAGGACTGAACCAGTTCATCCCAGAGGCACTAACCTATAACAAACAAGCTTCTTTATAACTGGCTCGAATCACAGTGACTATTTATTAATTTGCCAATGAATAAAACATATCCACATTGATGGGATCTAATTGGTTGGCTTGGCCCCCACAGCACATAACGGATGTCACATTACTTGGACTACCTCTGACCTGACATGCAGCAGCCAGGGGGCTGCTAAATGAGTTCATCACCACTGGGGCTCTGAGTTAAAAAAAAAAAAAAAAAAAAAAGGTCAGATTAATGCAGAACAATACATGAACCAAAGAGGCAGCTGCTGTCTCCCAGCCCCAGCTCATGGTCACTCATCCCTGCAAATTGTGTCCAACAGGCCCTGACAAGGATCTTCTTGAAATCCCCCACTGTGTGTTAAAACAGGAATTCTGTAACTCCAGCACTTCAGCCACCTTCCATTTTGGATAAGTGTATTCTGTATGTTAAGAATTTCCTCTGCCTGAGGTCTTCAGAAATAAGAGTGGATGAGGTCTCAGAGCCCGCCATCAGTATCTCACCACAGAAGGACTTTTTCCTCATGGTTAATTAGGGACAGTTCAGAACACACACAATCAGAGCCCAACTTGTTTTTCCCATGCATATGACGATTTTATACCCACTATTAGAGAGTTACGAGCACATCAAATAAAATAATGCTCAAGCTGGAAGAAATGTTTGATTTGGCTTACTACTGGACATTTGTGGCAGAGGTGTGCTGGTCCATGTATCACAAGGGAGTTCATTATGATAGAAGTTTTGCCTGAGGTACAGCACAAATAGGGGACTGGTCCCACCTCCTGGGCTTGTTGGTTGGGGGTGGGTAGGAAGGTGACAAAAAGAAGCAGCTAGAGCTGAAAGCAAATTGAGGAGATTGAGGTGACCTCACAGCTGTTGTGACCACAGAAAAAAATTACATATTTACACACATATATGCGCACACACATGTATAGTGCATACATGTGCGTGTATACACATATACGTTATCCAATCATACATTTAGCCTGGGAAAGCCCCATACCCTGGTCCCTCACCCACTGTCAATCAGACTGATGTTCTACATCCTCTCCCGAAACGTTGCCATTTCAGAGCACAGTGTTAACTACTGCCTGCAGAGCCATGAGTGTATAGACACTGATTCTATGTATGAGGACTTTGACAAGGATCCTGATTTGAAGTTAGTAAAACACTCAATTACGTATAGGGTCTGGAAGTTCATTGTAAATGATCTTAATTAATTAACGTTAAAAACAAGACATGTGTCAAATGGAGTCACATACCATGTCACCAGACCAAGACTTGGTTATGGTTTTAGTTCTCCAGCAATGGGATCTTAAACCAATCAACCAGGAAGAACCTGATAAGCACCAATTAGGAAATATTGATTAGTTCCTGCTGTTCCTTAAAGGAAAGTAGCTTTGCAATAATCAACCCACTGTTTTTGTCTTTATTTAGAGTTTAACTTCCACGTTCCTGCTCTCCTCTGCCTTTAAAAGTCTTTCATAAAGTACAAGTCCTGGGAGGGCCTTTCTATCACAAGATTGAATCTTGTTCCATTCCAATGGATTTGGACTCACATTAACTCTTCAAATTTGTAATGTTTCTGTTTATCATCTAACATCACAGGCAGAAGATTAGCAGGCAGGAAATAGACATGTGTGATTCACACTCTCTTTTGTGTTTCCACTCCTACCCCATATATCCCACAGATGATTAAAGTTCACTGCCACCTCTTTAAATACAGGTACCTCTGCAAGGTGACATTTAAAACATCTAAGCACTGTCCGCCCTCACAAGGATCTGGGTGCTATTTGGATAACAGCAGAGTGATACAGTGTAATAATGCTTTAATCACATCTTTGCAAAGTTGTTACTAAAGATCATTCTCTAAGGTTGCTTGGGGTTTACAATTTTCTTTCCACTTTTTCTCTCACTCTCTTTCTAACATCATTTTCTCTGGCTCCCCCAAAGTTCTCTGTGTAATCCACCCAAGATAAAATGTAATTAGGATCCCACAAGAGACTTCTTCCTGTGCTAGAGAGACTTCCCTGGGAAAACCAGAGCCAAGCGAGAAACAACTCCCCCAAGTCACATAAGGAACATAGTAGGTGATGAGAAGAAATCAACAGGAAAAACTTCTATATACAGAAAAGACAAATCCCTTGTATCCTGGTAAGTAAAGGCAATAAATCTGAAACCCTGGCAATAAATCAAAAAGGCCCTGGCAGGCCAACAAGTGAGCAGATATCCCAGGGAGGGAAGAGAGGCAGACAAAGAGCCAAAGCCATTTGTGGGAAGTGGCCATACTAGGTGCGCAAGGCGCGCACAACCCCAGCTCAGCACAATATTTCTGTGTAAAACACAAACTTCTACAGATTTCAAGAAGTCAAATTGTTTTATTTTATATGGTTAGGCAAAGTAACACAGAGTAGGTCTTGTATTCTCTGAGTTTCACGACATGCCACAGGGATAGAAAATGCTAAGTACAGTAGGTAATTATCTGTTACAGAACATGGTTAATGATTATGTTCAGAAGATGTTAACAATCACACTTAAAGATTACAAGGGCTTCAAAGGGATCCCTCCAGACCACATGACTGTAATGGGATCTGAGGCGCCTCCTTTCATGCAAATACTGGTTGTCATGGTGACTGGATAGCACCCACCTCTTCCCCAGTACCACACAAAGCCCCCTATTTTGGTACAATAAGCTTTTCGTTCAAGGCAGACTTTATAAGTAACCTAATATAGAAAGTAATAGCCCATATGATCTTATCTATCCATCACTCTATGAATCTAATCCTAGTGAAGATTTAGAACAGAATAAGAAACCCCTAAGAATTCTCACTTCCCCAACACATACGTATGTACACACACACACACACACACACACACACACACACACCAGACCTCCCAGTTTCTGAAATTCAAGCATTGCTTATGAAATCACTCTTGCACCACAACACATCATCACCAGGCATACTGCTCATTCTATTTTATTCATAATAAAGGAGAAAGCATTTTAAATATTTTGTAAGGCCTTAGAGATAAATGTTTACCCAAGTGAGAAATGATTTATGGGGGTCAAGTAATAAAGAATAGGAATTTCATTTATTTTATTGCCTTTTACCTCCTGAGAAAAGAGACAGCTGGTAAATCATTTAGGTGAGTTAGTGAATTGGGGGGACTTTTGTTTGCTGGGCCCAAAAAGAAATCACAGAATGAAAAAGGCTGTAGAGGTGCCTCCTTTACTCCCTTCTGAGAAAGAGAGCTTGCCAAGCATTTCAGGAAAAAAGCTGTGAATTCTGTCTCTCAGTAACTCTAAGTTTAAAAAAGAATATTTAACTTTTCTCCTTTGTTTTATACCTCTATGCTTTTTTATTCTCTAAGTAAATTGTTATGCCTAATCTAAATTCCTTCTGATTTTCCAACTTTTTTTGTCATTATTTATTATTTCTCTTTTTATTCATGCAGAGATTTACCATCAGGGTACAAACAGAGATATTCTAGTATTATCCCGGTTTAAGACCTGGATTACTTTGGGATTTCTGGTCAGTTCCTAAGGAAACTCAGTGCATCTATATTTCCTCCTCTCTAAAATAGGAAGAATACCCCTTGCCCTCAAAGAGTCAGTTGAGATGAATGAGATGTCTTTGTTTTTATGAAGCTCATTAAATCTTAATTATTTTTCAATATATTAGAGGTTAGCACTCACACAAGGTGACATGATCATTTGGGGGGTTAAATAAGTAAAGGTTAAAGTTTGGATTTTTTCAGAGCTTTCTTATCCAGCACTATTTTGCAGCATAACAATCCATCAATACCTAAAATCTCCTGCCTTATGCCTTGTTCTATTTCCTCTGTGATGAGGTTCTGCAGCAAAAAAAAAAAAAAAGAGAAATCCTCAGGAAAAGGGTGCATCTCCAGTATGTCATCTCTATACCTCTCAGAGGGTGTGTGTGTGTGTGTGCGTGTGTGTGTGTGTGCAATAAGAAAAAACATGCTTCTAACTGCTTTTAGCTGCCAGGTTTTTATAAATGGGAAATTTCAATGATAAGTTTATAGGCTTTTTTAAAAAAAAATTGAAAATGTAGATAAAACCACAAGCAAAGCTACACTGCAGGTACCTTTTCAGTGGGGCCTCATTCTCCATTTTTCCCTAGTCTTCAACACTCCCTATTGCATTACACCCTACTATTTTACTCATGTTACATGCCCAGATCCTTTTTTACAACTATTATTTGATTCTTACTTGGGAAAAAGCCTAAACAAACAATTGAAATCCAATTTTCCATTTACAATCCTACTGTTGTTTTGTTTTGTTTTGCTTTGCTTTGCTTTTTTATGTGAAATTTACAGCAAGGTGTTTCCTAGAGGTCACTGAATAATCATCAGTATTCTGCATATGGGCTCCTAACAAAGGGATGGAACTCACAGGGATCTCTGATAAGGAAGCTTACTATGAGGACACTTCTTTTTGAAGATTTTTTTGACCCTTTGTCTATTATAGATGGTACCTGTCTATGGATGAGAATCCTTATCTCAGCAACTGCTAGGGAACAAGATCTTCCAAGCATCAAATCTACCTCTAGATTAACTTCTAAGCCCTCAGCAGGTTAAGTAAGTTGATCAGGCTTTTTCTGCCCTTATGATCAGCACCCAGGCCCAGTGGGTGTCCACATGTATGAGTGGGTCCACCTGGACCTTGGAAGCAAGGCTAAAGGACAGCATCACTCCGGGAAGACAGAGCACACCAAAAGAGAGTACAGACAGAAGGCATGGGAAAGGAGAGCACAAGAGAATGGGGTGGGGTGGTGGTGAGAGAAAGTGTGAAGATTCCAACACGGCTGGGAGGGCTACCTGCCACCTGCCTCCCAGCTATACCCATCCCACAACCACCCGTGCCCCCCACACACACACCCTGCCACATCCTGACCCTGGCCCTTCCTGCCCTACCTGGTGTGTCTTTCTAATGCTAGAACCAATAAAGAACCTATGCAGGTTGGTGAGTCTGATACCTGTGCACTAGAATTGGCATCACAAACAGGATGGTTGCAGGACAACTGGTGAATGTACTGCTTACATGACAACCACGCAGGATGGGATGGTTCAACATGAAGACATGCCAGATGGCATAGATGGCAGAGCAGTTCAACACAGACACCTTCCCACTTCCCATCTTTTTCTTCTTAGCATGTAATCATCCCCACCTCCTGGTAGTAATCCCATGCATAATCCTCTACCTTGAGTATAGGCTTCATTTATTAATTCACATCTAACACAAAATATGTCAGCAGTGACGGGATGCCAGTTGCATGTTCAGGTTGTGTAAAGAGTGTGGCCTCTATGCTGAATGAACTCTCCCTGTCTTGACTCACTTGTCACGGGGAACCAGATGCCAGGTTATGAAACAACCTTAAGAAGAGGCTCATGTGGTAAGAATCAGGTCCAACAACAGTCACATGTGTGAGTTCAGAAGTGGATTTCCCTCAGAAATGAGTCAAGTCTCCCCATGATCCTACAGGCCAACACCAGCCTGACCTGATCCTACAAAATAGAGATTTTGAGCCTCAGGCTCCCCTCCAAGCCACACCCAGCTTCCTGACCCAGAGTAATTATGAGATAATACATGTTTATCACTTTAAATCATGAAGTTTTGGATAATCATTTAGCAACAACATGTAGCTAACCCACTAACTGCTGCTGAAGCTGCTTTACCAAAGGCCATCCTTGAAAACCTTGGCTCAATGGAATAGCTTCTTCATGGGTTTTAAACTGATCAGTTAGGGATAGTCCTTTTTTTTTTAATTATCAAGTATATTACAAAATCAGGAAACTATAACCCATGATGAGGAGTAAATCAATCATTAGAAATGAACACAAAAGTGACAGAAATGACAGAACCAGATAGAAAGGATATTATAATTATTAAGATATGCTCCATCCTCTTTAAAAGGGTAGATAAAAAATATTAACAATGATTAGGAAATGGAAGATTATTTTTTTAAAAATACCCAAATTCAATTTATAAAGTGGAACTGGTTTTAGAAAAGTTAGTAAACTACTTCTCAAAAAGACTAATGCTAAGTATTTTGGTTGATTAGGGAAGTAATTACCTAATTTAGGTAAATACTGATTTAGGTAAGTATTTTAGGCATGAGGCCATATGCATTGAGTTCCAATTCTATTGTGCAGCATGTAAGCAATCACGAACAGAATATTCCTGTGCTCTAGAAGGTTGCATACTAGCCCTCCAGACTCTTTCCCTTATAATGATGACAGAAACTTGACACTGGCCCCCACCTTCTCTGCAGGTAGAGTGAGGAAGGTGCAGTGAAATGAGTGGCCTGGTCCTCCCTCCTGCTGCCCAAAGCTACAGGAGATTAGAGGAACTCTGAGAAAAGTACAACCCCTGCTGGTATTGACAGCACAGCAAAAGCCAGGACTGAGAAAAGCCTGGGGGGTGAACAGAGTGCTCCTCTGGAAAACCTCATAACCTCTCCTTCATTCCCTCCTGCCATGCAACCACAGCACCCTCTCCCACATTCTATTCTTTCACTGAACTGAGCTATCAGTAAAGCCCCAAGAATTGGCATATGTAATTCCACACTCTTAGTGTGTGCATTTCACATGACCAACACATTCCCATTCATGTGTACATGCCACAGTCATGTGCACATTTTATGTTCCTGTGTACATTGCATATCCCTATGAACAACCCACGAGGGCATAGAGCTTTGCCTGCTTTGTTCGCTGCTACAGATGAGCACCCAGACCTACTATGTGCACATAGAAAGCACTCAGTAAACATTTATTAGACCTGAGTTCCAATACCTAAGATGGGACCTGACCCCAGGATACTGAGCTGCTGCTACAGGCCAGAGTATCACCCAATCCCCTCCCCTCCTATCATCAGTCTGCTCACCCCAGAAATCACTCAGGGAATGCCTCCAGTCACGTTAGTCAGGTCCTCTGCACTGTGAAGATGGGGAGTCCACACAATTGCTCCACCCTTGGAGCACCCCCTCCCCAAACTCTCCGTCCGCTTGCTCCCTAAAGGGAAGGAAAGCTCAGGACTACACCCCCCTCTGTGAAGTTCAGGTGCTGGGTGTCCCATGCAGACCTTCTTAATTCCAGCGTACTGAGGGCTGGCTACACCAGTTTTTTGATGAGTGAGGCCAAAGTGCCAGGAATCGGAGAATGCAAAACAGAAATTTTTATACTTACAGCAACTGACGTAGGACGTCATTCTACCAGCTTCAGAGAGAGATAAATCATGTTTGTTTAACAGACACAATGGAAGAATGCCCTGGCACAAAGCCTGACACCCAGAAAGCAGTTAATAAATATTTATTGAACGAATGAAAATGATTTTAAGCCCAGCAATATATTTCTTGGCTGCAAGTAGGGAAAGGTAAAAATCTGATCTGTGAAGCCATATGCCTCTTCTC
Organism: Uropsilus gracilis; assembly: GCA_004024945.1. Taxonomy (NCBI): domain Eukaryota; kingdom Metazoa; phylum Chordata; class Mammalia; order Eulipotyphla; family Talpidae; genus Uropsilus; species Uropsilus gracilis. The sequence goes on from PVHY01008977.1 coordinate 52,113, forward strand.
CCAGTGACCTTACTCCCCTCCCCCCCATAAACACACAAACACACACACACACACACAAAGAGAGAGAGAGAGAGAGAGAGAGAGAGGCAAAGACCCCTCTAGGGCAGTAGAAGAAGCACTCTGTTTTGTGACTTAGGTCAAAATACTTCACCTTCCTGCACCATAACTGCTTCATTTGTCAAGTGGGAAGTCTCAGCTGGGTGACCTTGCACTAAGGCCCTGTGGTTCTGAAACAGGGTGACCACGAAGGGGCTTTTTAACTTAACTTGAAACACATACAGGCCTGCTTCTCTCTCTACTAAGCAGGCTCTAAGCAGTTTACATTAGCATTTTTCTATAGCTCAAACTAGCCACACCTCGGCCTGCTTCACTCCCTAGGAAGCAGGCTACAAACTGTTCACTTACCTTTAACCTTTACCTTAACCTTGAGCACCTCTGCCTGCTTCTCTCTACAAAGCAGGCTACACACTGTTCATTAGCATTTTTACTAATGACCTTTACCACTGATATGCAAAAGCCAGCTACTCTTGGCTTTCAGCTCCAAAAACTGCAGAAGAAAAAAAAAACTTAAAAACACAGTTTAAACTCGTGTGGGTTCTTTCCACCATCCCCAGCCTTCTCAACCAAAATACCAAACCAATGCAAGACTATCAGTGTAGACTAATTTATTTCTAACAAAGTGATTTACTAATTACTACAAAAGAAACATGTAAGACTCAGAATACTTTAACATTGTCCAAAACCTTTTTCTGCATTGTCCAAAGTCCTTTCCCCAGATTGCCTAAAAATTCTCAGTCTCTCAGTCCTGATCACCTCACCAATGTCTAGTCAGAGTTTATCTTCAGACACTTAAAGACGTGTTCCTTTAGCTGCTTCCTTGGCTTGCTCCTCCTTGTCTTCCGCGCTGTGTTCTCCTTGTCTTCCAGGTAGCAGGAACTCCATGGTGCCGAACCAGCAAAGTTCACTTTCTTTCCAGGACTGACTTTTGCACAGCCTCTTTAGACACAAGTTAAACTCACAAAACAAACTCCAACATAGAGTTCAAATCCGCAAACTCCTTAACCACCTTTAGCACACATGCACCTTTAGCCCAGGTCAGCCAAGGGTTACAGGCCCCGGTGGCCACATGGCCAAGCTCACATGGTTCACATCGCCATCTCACAAAAATGGTCAAAACCAACTCACTCTCCTCCATGAATCTCTCTATCTGACCTCCATATTGGATCCCTCTCTTTGTCTCCACACCCTTTATACATCCTGATTTCCCCGCCTTCCAGGAACCACATCTGGACCATTTCACTTCTTCCTCCCTCCTGCATCTCCCAGAAGGGAAATTCCAACTAAGGTCATTCTCACATTTTAGCCTATCTGTCTTGAAAGCTGCAATCTTAAACAGGATACAATGGGGGTGGGGTAACACACCCTATCAGTTCTGCTCTGAGGCCCAGCATCTCCAAGCAGGTTGCCCACCCCTGGCCCACAGTCCTGCCTTTAGGGAGGAGTCCTTGTCATTCAAATAGGGATGAGTCATTGTCATTCAAATCCTGGTTGACCTCTATCTCAACCTCAGGCTTTGCCCAGTTACTCACTTTATTAACCTGTTTTTAGGAGCCTTGGAGAATGGGTTGAAGAGGAGAAGGTTCTGGTAGAAGCCTGCCCTTTTCAGCTTTTAATTTACCATCCTGACTACAGTGGGAAAATCCCTTTCTAAAGACAGTAGCAGGAAAATAGGACAGCAAGGGGTCTGCTAAGTGGAACTCCTCCCTCACCTGCTGTTGCCCCTGCTCAAGAAGCTGGGCTGTTTCACAGGCTAGGAGGGAGCAGGGAGGTGAGAGGAAGAAGGGCTGAAACCATGTGTTTTCTTATTAGGTCTTTGTTGAAACCGTAGAAAGCACCTCAATGACAAAGGCAAGTTGAAAAGGCAAATTTATTTAAAGAAACAGATGGGAAATGAAAGACAGAAAAGTAAAACTCCTGGAGAGTTTCCAGGGAGGTGTAAAAGATACCAAAATGACTTTCCCTGAAATCTTATTTATAAGCTTTCTAAGGATCCCATCGGTCTTTGTGATTGGCTGAAGTCATAGAGAGGAGGAACAATCTTTGTTCAAATTCTGCTGAGCACCTCAGACCTGACTATGAAAATATTTCTCTTTGCAGCTTATTTTTTCCTCATATTCCTTCGTTTTAGCTTCTTCTAGATGTTTGCTTACCTACTTAGCCTAGCTCTAGGTGTCTGCCCCTGCGTCTCAGCAAATAGGTCCCAGAGACCCCACCAGCCCTATTTCTCCCCAGTTTTGCAGACAGGAAAAATGGTCCTTCTGAAAAGGAAAAAAGGAAGAGATGGGGAAAGAAGGTTTTAAGTGAAAAAATAGATTATTTTTGTGAAAATTAAGTACTTAAATCCAGGATCTGTGGTCAACAGCAAAATCTTTGTTGAAAATAGGATAAACAAATTAACATCTAAGCAAGGAAGCTGCAGTTTTTAATAAATGTCACATGCGAAAGGATCCCATGTTCAATTTTATTTGGGGACAATTGCAGGTCTTCTCAGGACCTTTAATGAGCCAATGGGTATTCTGACTTGAAAAAGATACTTCCTCTGTAGAGCAGAGTTTCCAGAAGATACACAGGAAACACTGATTTCAAGGCGATAACTCACTGCTCTTATTCAAAAGCAAATCATTTAAATGGAAAAGAATCATTCTCTGGTTTAGAAAGACTAAACAGGAGAAGCACAGTTATAAAAATCTCCTTTGGGAGAGAGGAATTTGTAATTTAGTTTCAATATTGAACCTTTACATGAAAGTCAGAGGCCAAAAGAGAGCTTGACATACTGACAGCCTGCTAACAACAGTGCCTGTTCCATGAAGGAATCCATCTGCACAAGGAATATAAATCACCAGCCAGGACACGGGTTTTGTATCACTGTCTCTATTAAATATCACTAATATATAGATGTAAAAATGTGTTTATGTGATGTGTCTATGTATTCATATTCCTATCCGTTTCTTCTATTTAATCTTTATACACTTACACAAAGGAGATATGACCATGATCCCGTTTTGGTAGATAAGAAAAGCAAGATTCCAGAATGTTACATGGTTTGCCCAAGGCCACATGTAGCCTAAGAAGCTCAACCAGGATTCAAAAGCCAGCTGGTGAATGCAGTGCCCATCTTCACGATAAACCACACTGCCCCTAAAGTGAATAGTGACCATCAGTCATACCATGGATGCCATAGAAGGATTTTCACTACAGAAAAGGTATGTCCTTTATACCTTACAGACGCCTTGCAAATAGCTAGTGTTCTAGTTTTTCATCAGACTACTACTAAGAATATTTACTAAAAACACTGGATTCCATTTTTAAAGTTATCAGTTGCTGCTAAGTGCCTAATGTTGTAAAGGTCGCCCTGGTAAGAGACAGGGACATAAGAAATGTCAAAGACTGTTTCTGCCCTCAAGAAGCACGGGGTCCCCAAGAGGTTAAATGGATCCAGGGGATGGGGCAACACCAGGCTGTCCCCATTGAGTTTATAGGAAGAGGGTCAGACTTCAGTTGCTGGGTTTCAGAGAGAAGCCTGGTCTGTGTACATGGAAGGGACCCCCACAGCATGGTTGCCTACCTGTGATGACTTCACAAGGATCCCAGAGGGATGTTGATCATTTTAGCGGTGCAGCTTATGAATTCCTTTGATGCTTGTGTCAGGCAGGTGAAGCAGCAGGTAAGGAAGCACCTGCAAGATCAGTCTTCATTTGCCAGCTCCTGTGGCTCACTGTCTGAAGGCTTTCTCTGACCCTGCCTCTACTCACACAGGATATACAAGGCAAGAGGGGTATGCAGCAGAATCCACAATTCACTTCTTACCCAGCAGCCCTCAAAAAAACCTGGGGAGCCAAATTTGGGGAGCCCTCTGCTCCTTAGCAGGGCAACTCTCCCGTACAGGGACTGCACAGTCTGCTGGAACTCCCCAGCTGCATTTAGTTCAAGTTGACCACAGAGGTAACTTAACTGATTAACAAATCCTTTATCACTTATTATTTCACTATTTAACACTCCTCCTCCCCCACTAATATTTCCTCAAACTGCATCCCAAGTAAGTCACTTGCACTCAAGGCTTTATTTTGAGGATTTTTTTTTAATCTTGAGGGTTTCTGGAGGAAACTTGCCCTAGCCACCACTGCCCTGAGTCCCAGATCTGGGTGCCCATCTCCTGGCAATTGAGGCAGATAGCTTAAGTCTCTATTTCTTAAATGCTTCCACCTGAGGTTTTGACCTGGTGCAAGTGAAGATGTGGGGGTTGCTACAAAGCATTTTGAAGCCACAGCAAGGTCTCCTGTATCCAGCAAGGTAGTAGTAATATAGGGTAGTGACACAGTTGAAAATTCTGTTAGCATCAAAATACCCTGGTGGGTGGAGTTTAAAAGACCCTGCAAGAAGAAGTGCTAAAGGCAGATAAAAGGAAGGAGCTGAAGAAAAAGGAAAAAGGAGAGAGAGATGAGAATGGTGGACTGAGAGAACAGGCCCACATGGCCTGGCCAGGGGAAGCCCCTGGAAGAGTGAGCTGGAGGTGGCAAGGAACTATGGTAACCAGTAGAAGAGTACTCGGTGTGGAGAGTGTGGCACCACAGCAAGGCAGCATAGTGAGCTGGTACCTGGAGATGGCCAAGAATTTCAAAAGCTGATTTGTGCATCAGCAACTGTGGAAGAAATGTGAAGAGCCTTGGAGAAGCGGAGCAGCACGGAACACTGGAGAAGAAGCAAAGAGAAGATGCCAGAGAAAGACTGAACTTTTGCAGTGCCTACCTCGGGTTTGGAGGGGCAAAGTTCTCCACTTGGACATGAGCCATTGGGACTTTGGGGACTGAAAATAGTGGACGGCCACATGTGACTTTGAAAACTTTTTGTTTTTCCTGGTTAAGTTTTCTTCTTAATAAAACCCTGAATGTTAAACTGCAGTTGAGTGGTAACTGCTATGCACTGGTAATGAAGACCTGTGGTTTGTTGGTTAGCGGTTTCTGGCCCCCCTTTTCAATCTGCTATCAGTAGCACTGGTACCAGCTGCAGAAGCAGCAGGTGTCACAGGAGCTGCAGGATTTCCTCACCTGGTATGTTACAACCAATTTCTTTTCCTCTCTGTAATCCAAGGAGCCAAATAAATACACGTTTCCATTCCTGGGCAGTGGTGCCTGGTCCTCATAGAGGAGGGCCGTGAAAACTTTGTCTCCATAGGGGACCAAGAATTTTAGAGCTGGCAGAGACATTTAAGGCCAATAAATGCAGTCTCTTCACAGATGAGGCCATGTAAGGTGTAGGGTAAGTAAATTAGTCAGGCTTTTTTTGCTATTGGCCTCTATGACCAGCACCTGTGGTATTGCATCGGCCTCGTGATGGTGTATATACCTGGGTCAGTGAGCGTCTGCATGTGTGAGTTCACCTGCACCTGGGAAGAAAAGACAAAAGACCGCAACACCCCAAGGGGGAAAAGGGCATGGAAAGGAGAGAATGTGAAAAAAATGCCAAAGAGAGAAAGAGGTCAGAAAAAAGAGCAAGAATATTTCTGGGATGTTGGGGGACTCACCTGCCTCTCACCCTCCCATCCCCCTGGCCCTAGCCCTGCCCAGTGTGTCTGTGTAATTACTAGAACCAATAAAGTAACTACCAGGAGCCTGATGCCTGCACTACAATTGGCATCAGGAACAGGATGATTTACACACAATTGGTGACAAAAATGAGATGGCTCAACGCAGACTAAGACACGCTGGGTGGCGTAGACAGCAGGACAGTTCAACACAGCCATAAGGTTAAGGTTAATGTATAGTCCCAGAGGTGGACAGAGCAAGAGACAGATTTTTGACCAGAGTGGTTGGGAGTCAGGCTCTCTGAAGGCAGACGTCTGGGTTTAAGGTCCCAGTTGCTCCTTGTGTGGTTTGGGAAAGTTATGTAAGCTCTCTAAACCACCATTTTCTCATCAATTAAAAGTTATAAAGACCAAGCAAGATAATCTTCTTAGAGCATTCAGCATGGCATCCTAGCAGATGCTTTCTGCCCTGAAAAACAGAAGACCCACTCAAAGTGTCATAAAAACAGCAAGGAATTATTTTTTTTTTTTATTTTTTAATATTATTTATTTTGTTCTTTAGATCACAACCTCTAAGTGGTTTTTGGGATACTTCCCCCTCCCTCCTCCCTCTGTTATAGTCTGAAAGTGTTAAATAGTCTGAAAGTGTTAAAAAAATTATTGTTCAAAGCTTGAAAGTCAAGTATGCAAAAAGATAACATTCTAAGACCATCAAAGGGAGGTTAGCAGACTCAGAGAGATAAGGCCAGAACTACTGACCCCAGAACTTTTTTTCTAGCAGGTGGTTAGTTATTTGGTCTCTGTCCCAAGACTTTATTTTTTTTTTTTTTAATTGTAGTTTTATTTTGTTCTTTGGGTTACAACCACTCTGTTATATATTTTTCCCCCTCCCTCCTCCCTCTGGTGCTCCCTCCATTCTCTCACACCCCACTCTTTGTTATTAGTTGTGCTGAGTCCATTAGTCTCTTTCCCATGTTAGTGTCTTTTCTCTGGGTGAGGGACTGCGTTGTTGGGTCCCGGTGCCCCTTG